>SDVV010008843.1:0-17004 GCA_016164225.1 Gammarus roeselii
TCCATTTAGGGTGACACTAATTTTGCTCGCATCGACAGTCCTCGAGCATCTCATTACTTTACTCTTACCGACGTTCACTCGAAGCTTCCTCCTCTCACACACTCTACCAAACTCAGACACTAGCCTACATAGCTTCTCCTCCGAATCCGCAACCAGGCCGTATCATCAGCAAATAGCAACTGGCTCAACTGCCAACTCCGCCCATTCGCTTCCAAGAGTTCCAAGCCACGACCCAGCACACTCGTATCTGTATAGATCATTAACTCTTTATTTTAGTATTTTCTCATTTCGTGGGCTTTATTATTTAGCTGTTCCCATTTTTCATGGTGATCTTTTTTTGGATTAGTTATTTAATTACGTATCATTGGACGTCCGCAAGGGCCCTAGTTGAACTATGCGGTGTGTTAGTTAGTCTAGTCCAACCTACGGTGGGAGAATTTGCGCTCTTCCGGGTGCCTAATAAATGTCCGAGCACAGCTAGGTGTTTTGATGGCCAAATGGTGAAGTAATGTTCAAGTTGATCTTAGAGTGTGAAAGTCTTGAAAAGCACTGCGTGGAGGCGATGAGGCGAGTCAAGGCAGGTTGAGGCGAGTCCAGACGAGTCGATTTGGGAGGTGATGAGTCGAGACGAACCGAGGCTGGTCGAGACTAGGTGGCCCGAGGAATGGAGGGTACTCGTGGGACCCGCAGGACTCGGGAGACCCGGGGGTTTCGATAACCTTGGGGACTCTGAAGGCCAGGAGGATTTTGAAGGACCCACTTGGACTCATCTGGGGTCCTTTGGGATACCCTTGAGACCCTTTGGGACACCCTTGAGACCTTCTGGGACACCCTTGAGACCCATTGGGATCTCCTTGAGAAACTTTGGGACCCTCTTGAAACTCCTCTAAACTCTGGAACCCCTGCTTCGCATTCCCATGCTATAAAACCGATACACAGGAAAATGCATTTGTGAGTTGCTTGTGTAGAGCATTTAGCCATTACAGTCCACGGATTACTGGCACAGAGCCGGCGAGCCGCGTCGAGGCTGGTCGAGGTGCTTCGAGATCAGTCGAAACATGTTGAGGCGAGTCGAGTTGAGCGCGACGAGTCGAGACTGGCCGAAATGAGTCAGACAAGCCAAAATGTGCAGATACGAGGGGACTCGAGGGACCTCTGCCCCTCCAACCCTATCATCCTAAACAATACGTGTGATGTCGATAATCTGAGCAGTTTTTCCGCCCATGATGAACCTGCCCTTTCTTTCCTCATCACGATCAACAATTTTGTCGTCTAAAATAATGCTAATGTATTTGTGCGAGAGTTCCTGTTGATGATTTTGTGAATAAGTGTTTTTTTTAGTCTGTGCTCGCTCGTGCGTGCACGGACCATATGAAATTCCCGTGGTTGACCTGGAACGCATTGCTATAAACCTTGTGATGCGTTGCGGTTGTAGCTGATCTGATTCGGGAAGCCAATTTCGACGATACTGTCTGTGTGCACTGGCGTGCGTATATATTACTCATGTAGTTCTGGGTGGTTGGAGGCGGAGATTAGTTTCGTCCACCGTAACTGAACTAGGCGCGTAGCTGTAAACATTGTGTTGCGTTACTGTAGGAGTTGAATCTGTCCATTTTGCTATAAACCTTGTACCAGTTCCGACGATGCTAACTGTGCGCACTGGCGTGTGTACATGAAGTATTGTTGTCAGATTCCCGCCATGTTTTAGTAAAACAGTAAATGTAATTTGAGTCATCCTCCATCATCATTTGTGTATGATCCATCTTTGTTCCTAAACTTCCAACGTTTATATGTTTAGTAAGATATTATTTAGATTGTGATAGTTACTTTTAGTCAGGGTTGCTGTGGGAAGGTCGCTGCTAACAGCTTGAACAGTTTGGGACTCAAGTCATTTTTTTTACTCACAGCGCAGTTGGTATCACTTAAGTATGGTTGCAGAGGCATCTCTTCATCGAATATGGATGTATCATTGCCGTATTGCAAGGGAAAATACTTATTTGAACACTGTCCATTTGTTTTCATATTCTTGTTGCGATTCGTTGTAATATTTTGTTGTTCGAATGCGGCTTCAGAAGGTGGGTGAGTGCAAGACTACTACAGTGCCTATCTGTCTTAGCTACAAATATTGCTTGATTGTATTGTAATATTGGACTGCTTGCAGGGCGCTGGGTTTGAATGACAATGTCACAGCAGCAGTAGCGGCCAACAATGGGTCGAGCCAGGTCGAGTCCTCAGACACCTACGACGACGACACCGACGTGGATGAGGCTCGTCCGCCGCCGGGAAGGAAGGTGAATAACAACACATGTTGGAGGGATAGTTTGGGGAATGGACTATTGATTTTATATATAGGAGCTATTGCTAACCATGATTGCATCCGCAGATGCACTTCCTCCTTAGTCTTCCTTTTGTTTCAGGTAAACGAGGAATAAACACTTATGGAACGCAGTGAAACTTGTTACCAATATTATCATTATTATCAAATCATTTATTTCCATCGCCTGGTAATGGGTTTTCAATTCTTGAATACAGCACATGGAATTTCATTATCAAATACACTATTTGAATTAGTGAAAATGAAAGGTAAATTGAAATTTGGCACAGCGCATATCTTTTGGGCCGTCGGTTTGTATTTCATGGATACAGATACTTACACTAAGCCGAATCCCCCAGGAAGGGGAGTGGCCGACGGCGAGGCACACCTCATACACTCGCACAATTTAGCTTTTTTTACGCTA
Source organism: Gammarus roeselii (assembly GCA_016164225.1). Lineage (NCBI taxonomy): Eukaryota > Metazoa > Arthropoda > Malacostraca > Amphipoda > Gammaridae > Gammarus > Gammarus roeselii. The sequence goes on from SDVV010008843.1 coordinate 2,739, forward strand.
AAGGGTCCAGCCGGAAGACCACGCAAGTAACAATCCGGATCATGGATGCGATCCGAGGTGAGTGTCAGCAGCTGGGCCCGACAGTATGACTGGTTTACTTCTGCCGCGTCATGGTGACCGCCCTCCCACCCACGTCATTCCGTTTCTCATCAAGATGCCAAGGGCGGGAAAGCACATCAGGGCAGCGCCAACAAAAAATCATCCAATCACACCTATCCATCGCACGCCCTCTCGCTGCCTCCACACTATTTTCTCTCCTTCCTAACGCCTGCTTCACACCGCCCATTCATCCAAACTTTGGTCAACCTCTAGACCTACGTCCACTCTTTTTCGCCTTCATCACTTTCTTCACAAATCTCCCATCATCCATCCTCACCATGTGCCCGAATCATTCTCAGAACACGCGAATCTACTCTGTCCTCTAACTTCTTCACCATTCCCGTTCGTCATCGTCATTATTGATCCTATCTCTCAGCGTTCTCCAGTCATGCTCCTCAAACAAACTTTTCATATTGAAAACATTCAATATTTTTTCTTCTTGTGCTTTCACCCAAGTCTCAGCTCCTTAAAACACAGTTGGGACAACAATTCCCCCCCCCCCTTACAACCCTCTCTTTGCTTGCATCCTCAACCTCCTTCATCTCAATACTCTTCACTGCACTAAACACGCAACTCCTTTCCTTTACTCGCAACTACTCCTCAGTCGCCACTAGTTCAGTCTTCTCCACATGCGAGCCCAGGTACTTGAAACTCTGAACGTCCTCCAATTACTTTCCATTTAGGAGGGCACTAATTCTGCTCGCGACGACACTCTTCGAACATTTCATTCATTTTCTTTTACCCACGTTAATTCGAAGCTTCCTCCTCTCACACACACTACCAAACTCCGACACTGGCCTGCACAACTTCTCATTTGAATCCGCCATCAGTGCCGTATCATCCGCGAACAGCAACTGACTCAACTGCCAGCTACGCCCATTCGTTTCCAACAACTCTAATGCACTATCCATCATACTCGCGTTCACCTACCTGACCACTCCATCCATGTAGGGATTGAACAGCCAGGAAGACTAACACAACCTTGTCTGCCCCACTTTCACTGTGAGCCAAGCACTCACCTCGCTCCCCACGTCAAATAACTATACCATTTCTGATTCATTTCGCCACAGAATAGTTAGGTAATAACATCTTTGCTGTACTTATCAAATATCAGATGGACACGTTAACCCTGCCCCTGCCTCCTCTTTTGAGCTGCTTCTCGGGGAAGGTGTTTTTCCTGCACGGTGGCCCCAAGCAGGAGGGCTGCATCAGGCGTTACATCGTCGCCTTCGATGGGTACGTGACGTTCTCTGCTATGCTTTTGTTGTGCGAGTTTTCCGAGTATAATTGTTCCGATCTGTCGTCTAGCAGGTCATACAATTGGAAATCTACGAAGGTTTTTCGCTCATTATAAATTCACGATCTATCCCTTCAGACTCCCCTCATTTTGATTTGGGCTTCATTAGACTCATCCGAATAACCCACTGGTTTGTTGAAGTATAGTGCACGTTAGGAGTAAAATTCTGCCTCCGCTGAAAAATATTTCCTGTTGTATTTCCTTCATCTATTACTCTCTCTGTCTCTTCTCGATATTTAGTAGACCAAACAACAGAACTAAGGTGTATTACATTGAAAGAAATTTTTTAACTCTTGAATAAGAGTATACTTTTGCAGTCGGGCCGTCACTTGCATTTAACCTCAGTGCTTAGAACATGGCTTTTGCGCTGTAGTAAACCCAATCACTCTAATATTGAATAATATTGCGCTAAAAATCTCGGTCACTCTAATGTTGAATACTATTGTGATTAAGATTTTGGTTACTCTAACATTGAATACTAATGCACTGAAAATCTGTCAATCTACTCCTTCACGCTAATGTTGAATACTATTGTGATTAAGATCTGGGTTTCACTCTAATATTGAATACTATTGCACTGAAAATCTGTCACTCTAATATTGAATGCTGCTACCGTACCCCTGCGTGTCGTAAAAAACGACATAAAGGGGAGCCCTTTAGCCGGAGCTTAGAAGCATGCTACCGCAACCCCTGCGTGTCGTAAAATGCGACTTATAAGGGGCGGGGCGAGGGGGCTAGGAATCCCCTCTGTTAAATCCTTCCTAAAAGACCGCAAGAAGAGGGGGGGAGGAGAGACTTGCGCCTCTCCGAACCCTATTGTAAGGGTCGCTGAATATGCGTGGTTGTAGTACGAGTTCAACAAAGAGGCGAGAGGTTGGTGAAATGTTTGTGTGGAGGGAGTTAGATGTGTTGGCGCTGAGTGAGACTAAGTTTAAGGGTAAGGGTAGAGCGAGTGTGAGTTTGGAGTGTTACCTAAGTGGAAGAAAGTCAGGCGTGGATGAAGGTTGGGCACGAGAAGATGTGATGTTGTTATTCAATGATCGACTGGCTGGTAGTGTTACTGAGTGGAAAGAAGTTTCCTTAAGATTGATGTTGGTGAAAGTGAAGTAGGCGTAGAAAAATGGGTTATGGTGCGCGGATGCCGGTTTTTTGAAAAAAGACTTGTTGCGGGCATTACTAGCAAAGTGGTGCTGGAGGCAGTGGAAGTGATGAAAGCAGGAAAGCCCGTGGTTTGGATGGCGTTGCGACTGAGTGCCTGATAAAAATGTGGAATAACGATTGTCGAATGGTTGGTGAGGCTACTGATCATATGTTTTGTGAAGCGCGTGGTACCGATTGAGTGGCGCAGTGCCTGCTTTGTCCCACTGTATAAGAGCAATGGAGATGAAAAATGTATGCTGCAACTCAAGAGGTATCAGTTTCTTGTGTGTGGTCAGTAAGTTGTATGGGAGAGTGCTGATCGAAAGGATTAGACAATGTAGGGATTGTGCAACTGGAGAGGAGTGGTAGAGGGTGTGGCGATCAAATTTTTGCAGTGAGACAGGTCTGTTAGAAGTATCTTGCTACGGGAAAGGGTGTGTTATGGGCCTTCACGGATTTGGAACAGGCATACGCCAGGATTGACAGGGAAGCGTTGTGGAGGGTGTTGCGTTCGTATGGAATAGGCGAAACCCTGTTGAAAGCGGTGCCGAGTTTTTATGTGGACAGCCGAGCATGTGTCAGAGTGGGAAGCGATGTGAGCGATTGGTTCACAGTGAAAGTGGGTCTGAGACAAGGCTGCGTGATGTCTCCCTGTCTTGGAGCTGTTGAAATCGAATGGGCGGAGTTGGCAGTTGAGCCAGTTGCTGTTTGCGGATGATACGGTGCTGGTGGCGGATTCAGAGGAGAAGCTATGTAGGCTAGTGTCTGAGTTTGTTAGAATGTGTGAGAGGAGGAAGCTTAGAGTGAACGTGGGTAAAAGTAAAGTAATGAGATGCTCGAGGAATGTCGATGCGAGCGGAATTAGTGTCCTCCATAATGGAGAGTTCTTGGAGGAAGTTCAATGCTTCAAGTATCTGGGCTCTCATGTGGAGAAGACTTACCTTTTGGAAACTGAAGCGAAGGAAGGTTGTAAAGTGTTGGATGCAATAAATAATGTAATGAGCTGTAGGACGTTGGGGATGGAAGCAAAGAGAGGGCTGTATGAAGGTGTAGTTGTCCCACTGTGCTCTACGGGGCTAAGAATTGTGGGGTGAGACCTGATAAGAGAAGAAGGTTGAATGTTTTTGAGATTAAATGTTTGAGGAGCATGGCTGGTTTGACGATGAGAGACGAAAACAATAACGACGTGGTGCGAGCTAGAATGGGAATGGTGAAAAAGTTAGAGGACAGAGTTGATTCGCGTGTTCTGAGATGGTTCGATACATGAAGTGAGATCGGTGAAAAGAGTGTTGAAGGCTAAGGCGAGTGGAGTTTGGATGGATAGATGGTGTGAAGTAGGCGTTAGGAAGGAGAGACCTGAGTGTTGAGGAAGCAAGAAAGCCCGCAATGAATAGGCGTGAGTAGAGATTGATTGTGTATTATGGTCCTCTCACTAATATCGTCAAAATCAACACACCTTGTCGTTCTCAACCTTCCTCTAAGCCTAACTTTCTTCCACTTTCCACACCAAACTGCTCTGGTGGAAATGAGGCCCAAATCAATCAATCCTCTTTCCTTCATTCGTACTACAACCACGCACATTCAAAGACCTTAACAATAGGGTTTGGAGAAGCGTGAGCCTCTCCACCCCCCGCTCTTCTCACCGTCTTTTAGAAAGAATTTTATAGAGGAAGTGATTCCTAGCCTCCGCGCTCTGTCCCTATTAGTCTCCTTCTACGACACGCAGGGGTTGCGGTATCACGATTCTAACTCCGGCAACAAAGCTCTCCTGTTAGTCGCCCTCTACGACACACCGGGGTCACTGTAGCACGATTAACCCAATCACTGTAAGCTAATTTAAAAATATCGACATCCTGTTACAGCACTAGTTGCTGGTTTGACGGTCGGCGCATGGAGGACGCCCACTCAAACGCGCCGGAAGACCTCGTCACTCTTATATAATCATGATAAATTTTATTTGAAAGCTAAAAAATCTAGTCCAATTGCTTCCTTTTGTATGCTGATCAGATTTCCATCGTATTTAAATCTATTATGGATGGATACTCGGTTGCACATGCAATGGCACAGAGCTCTTCTGAACTGATAAGTTAGAGGACCTGATGACGCGTCATTCAAGCGGCTTATTAACTAGACCTCCTACCTCCACCAGAACCATCAGCGAATACATGGACAAAAGCGTTCACTTCGTCTTGACTGAGAATGACTGGGACTCTACCTTTGATGAGGTGAGTAGCGGTGTTCGGAAATTTTTCGTCTCCTCGTCAACAAAAATTAAAGTGTAGCCCTGCATATCAAGCCCACCCGTTTAGTTTCAATGAATATAACAGATTGATATTAAACCCATTATCTAGACAGCTATTACCAATTTGATTACGTCTGAAGAAGTGCTGCAAGCCCAGGAATGTATTTTAGTTACAAATTATTTTCTTTCCATGACACCGGACTACGCGAAGCTGTGTAAAATCCAAATATCTGTGCTGGGGGATTGTCTTTCCATCCCACAATGCCAGAAACGATAACCTGTTCCTGAAGTTGTTTTGAAACCCTTTCTGTTCCTGCGCGTACCAGCATGTGTATGTACCACAATTGAAATATTAATTTAACTTTGTTAAGGCCACTGTTCTTGCCCACAAAGGAACGCGAATTTTCCAGAATCAATGATCTTCGTACCCTATGGGGGAGCTTGCGAACAGTCGTGTTGAGGCTCCGGTGGAAATGAGACCCAAATCAAATCGATTCAAAATCTTGCCATTCTGTAGATTACTACTTGGGCTGATGTTACTCTCGTGGGAATCCGGACTTATTATCTACAATAATTTGAAGAAAAGCAACACTTCGATTCAGAAAAAGGCATTATGCCGAATCCCCCATGAGAGAGAAGGAGGGTGGCCGATGGCAAAGTGCACCTCGCACTCCTCTCATACAGGAAATCTCATTTGTTCCCGTGCCAATTATTAGGATGGCGCAGGCTGGTCCTTCATTTGTGCTGGGACCTTAAACCGCACGTTTGTTTGCCTTAAATCTGGTCATTTAACGTTAACATTCAAATCTCTAAAGCCAGCCTAGAGGCCATCAAGAGTAAGCCAGCCTGGTCCCAGGCGTGAACTAGGGGTTTGACAAGGGGTAAGAACAAACTCCATTAAAATGAGGCCAGCATCCCCTCCGGAGTGACGAAGACCAGGATCCCAACAGCAAAAAAACTCAGCCTCTCCAAGACAACAGAGCGCGACCTACGGGGGAGCCTGCGATGACTCTCGTTGAGGCTCCGGTGGAAATTAGGCTCTCCCCCTCAAAAAATCCAGCCATGTAGAGCGATTGAACAGTCAGGGAAACAATGTGCCTTATTGGGGAGCACTCATTGACATCGCGTTGGGGCTCCGGTGGAAAACAGGAGAAACTACTACTTCCACCACCAGGGAAACAACACAGATTCGGCGCAGTCCCACCGTCACTGTAAATCAAGCACTCGCCTCGCTCAACACTCGGACACATGCCCTGTTGCCAACATGGAAGCTCGAACCGCTTGCGACAGATTTCTGCCCTCTTCATACAGACGCAAGACCCTCCGTAGCGTTTGTCTGACTAAAAACTTCTCCAGGTACATGAAAACCAGAACACATCCTTTCCCTTCAAAAGGTACTTCTCAACGATTTGTCTCTGATAAAAACCTGATCGGCACACCCTACCACTCTTGATGTCACAGTTTCCGCGTCAATTGCTAAATCCGTAATGTCTCTAATCCTCTTGATTAGCATTTCCGTACAACTTACCTAGAGCGCATAATACACTGATCACCTCTCGAGTTGCAGGACTGATTTATGCTGCGGAACAATCCAAGAACTGCGCCATCGCCGCCATTCTTCAAGCACTCCGTTGCAACTCCGTTCAAACCAAGGCTTTCCTTAGTTTTATCACTTCTGCCGTCTCTTGCACTTCTCCCTAAGTCATTTTCTCACTATGTCTCCCAACACCACCACCCACAGCAACAATATCAGCTTCTCTGACAACACCAACTGTCAGGAACTTCCATAATACTCGGACCACATCTTCCGTTCATAAACACTGTCTAACAACAATAGGCCGTTTTATCCTTCCACCACCTCCTTTCTTTCTTCATCCTCTTCCCAAAACTTTTTTGTTCCCCTCTGGCTCTCCTCACCACCCGCTTTACCTCTCTTTTTTCTTTTGATAATTATCATAGGCCCCCGCCGACCTTGCTTGCAACCACTTCTCGAAGGGTCTCTTCGGCGCCACCGCCAGTTTGACTTTCGACCCACCACTTCCCCCCTAGGCATCTGTTAGGTTCACGGGCCGAGGCACGGCCCAACCGGGGGGGTGAACACCCTTATTTCCCTTCAGACTTCCCTCTTCTTCACCCTTCACTATCTCCTTTTCTCCCCTATCCTGATTTGCTTGACTTTTATTTACCTCATTTGCATCTTATGTTTAGTTTAAATTTCCTTAAACTTGTCTCAGACTCCTTCTTAACAACTCTCCTAATAGTCGCTGCACCCCAACACACACACGCACACACAGACACACACACTCAAACATACACATACCGGTTCTAACTATTCTCCTATCGGGTGGCAAATAACAGCCAAGTTGCGCTCTTTCTTTCATGCAACCTTTTTCTACGACTATTCCTTCTTCTTCTTTCCATTCTTGCTGTTCTCATGCGTGAAATCCCCTACACCTAGTGTAGATCTCATGCATGGGATCCCCGTTTTCTGTCTCTTCTTCATCTTCCCCCTCAGCAGGTGTTGGAGCGCGTAGCTCGCACCTTAAGGACTACTGCGGATCCTTGGGGCTCTGAAGCAGGGTAGGTAGTGTGTTATTCCTTCTTACTGCCATCCGGGGAGTGCTGGGATCATATGGTCTCAGCGCCTCAGGAGTTTCTGTACCTCCTGTGGCACCCGTACATACCATAGACGTTCGCCGCGTAAAGGACTTTGACTTTGCGCAGTAGTAAACCTTAACTTGAACATTGAAAAAGAAGAAAAACAAAGACTAACTTGATGCAGCACTGTTTGCTGGTTTGACATTCGGCGCCAGAAGGACGACGACTCCAGCGCGCTAGAAAGCCTCGTCACTCTAATCTAATCTCGACCCACCACTTACAGCTTTTTCTTCGGCTCACGGTGCACACCACACATATTTTTTCACACATCTCAACAACGCATCTCTGAACGTCTCCCTACAGAGAAGCCTGCGATGACTCTCGTTGAGGCTCTGGTGGAAATGAGGCTCAAATCAAATCTCTCAACGCCTGCCGGATCTTCACAGCTCTGCTTTCCACATTCAGTTCACTCATCTTCATAACCTCTATTTTTTTCCTCTCAATCTTTCGTTCCCTTCCACCTCTACTCTACTGTTAATCTTCCTTCTACATGCGAGCAAAATTAGTGTCTCCCTAAATGGAGAGCTCTTGGAGGAAGTTCAGTGTTTTAAATATCTGGGCTTTCATGTGGAGATAACTGAAAGAGTGGAAACTGAAGTGAAGGCGAGAGTGAAGGAGGGGTGTAAAGTGTTGGGTGCAATGAAGAGTGTAATGAGCTGTATGACATTAAGAATGGAAGAAAAGAGAGGGCTGTATGAAGGTGTGGGTGTCTCAACTGTGCTCTACGGAACTGAGACTTGGGGGGTGAGAGCAGAGGAGAGAAGAAGGTTGAATGTTTTCGAGATGAAATGTTTGAGGAGCATGGCTGGAGTAACGCTGAGAGACCGAATCCCCAACGACGTGGGTCGAATTCGCACAGGGATGGTGAAGAAGTTGGAGGACAGAGTGGATTCACGTGTTCTGAGATGGTTCGGGCACATGGAGAGGATGGACGAAGGAAGATTGGTGAAAAGGGTTATGAATGCGGAGGCGAGTGGTTGCAGGCCTAGAGGTCGACCGAAGTTTGGGTGGATGGATGGATGGTGCGAAGCAGGCGTTATGGAGAAGACATGAACGTGGAAGAAGCGAGAGAGTGTGCAATGAACAGGCGCGAGTGGAGAATGATTGATTTTGACGCTGCTCTGATGTGCTTTCCCGCCCTTGTCATCCCGTTGTCGGGACGGTCATGAATGGGGGAGCCCGGCCATTATGACGCGGCGAGGGTAAACCAGTGAAAACTGTCGGGCCCCGCTGCTGACAACGGATCCTCGGACTGCGCTCGTGACCCGGAGTGTATTTTGCGGGGTTACCGGCCGGACCCTTCAGCTTGAAAGAGCTAAGTTGTGTGAGTGTGAGCATGTGAGGGTGTGAGGTGCACCTTGCCGTCGGCCACCACCCTTTCTGGGAGGATGCGGCCTAGTGGCTGTATCTGTACAAGTATATGGGCAGACATTCTTTCACACCACTCTTAACACCTAAACAGCTTCCTCCCCACTCTCCTCGAATTCAGCACTAAAGCCATTAGCGCTCTCTCCACTACGGACCAATGACTCAAATCAATACACCCCCTAGGACCATCCTTACCCATTTTTCCAAACACTAGCTCCTGCTACTCCGATGGAAATGAGGCTCAAATCAAACCACTACACGTTGGAGCTCCGGTAGATAACAGAAGAAACAACTACTACTACTCAAATCAAACCAGCTCCTGCTCCATGCACAACCGTATCAGGTGCTGGCCGCGCCCTACGGGGGAGCCTATTATGACTCACGTTGAGGCTCTGGTGGAAATGAGGCCCCAATCAATCAATCGGGTGCTGTTCTTCTGCCATTTTTACTGGGAACGCTATACTTTCCTACCACATTCTCTAACTCTCATTTTGGGGTGGTTGGATGATTATTCATTTTATAGATCATCAACACTTTATTTTAGTATTTTATTATTTGTTATTTCGTGGGCTCTATTATGCTTCTCTGCCCTTTTTTCAGTGATGAATTCTGCATTCGTTATTGGTTGAGACAAGGTGACCCAGGGAAGAGGGGTACTCGTGGGACCCGGTGTTTCGGGAACCCGGGGGACTTGAAGGACCAGAAGGATTTGGGGGGGACCCACTTGGACCCTTCTGAGGCTATTTGGGACACCTTTGAGACCCTTCGGACCCTCTTGAGAAACTGTAGGACCCCACTTGAGGCCCCTCGGAGTCCTCAAACCTTTGCTCCCTCCACCCAAATCTACGTTAAACCTACTCTGAATCTACATTGAACCTACTCTGAATCTATGTTGAGCCTACTCTGAATCTACGTCAAACCTAGACCGCCCTACGGGGGTCTGCATTAACTTCGCGTTGGGACTCCGGTGTAACATTGAAACAAATAATAAATAAATAAATCTATGTTGAACCTTTTCCGAATTTACATTTAACCTACTTTGAATCAACGTTAAACCTACTCTGCATCTACGGTAAATCTACTCTTTAACTACAGTTATCCTACTCTGTAACTACAGTAAACCTACTCTGTCTCTACAGTAAACCTAGGCTCTGGTGGGAATGAGGCCCAAATCAAATCAATATATGTATACTAAACCAGCTTTGTATCTACGTTTAAATGTTGAGGCTCAAATCTACTTTTAACCGTCTCTGTATAGACGTTCAACCTACTCGGAATCTACGTTAAACCTACTCGGAATCTACGTTAAACCTACTCGTAATCTACGCTGCACCTACTTTGTCACTCTTCAATTGCCTATTATGACTCACGTTGAGGCTCTGGTGGAAATAAGGCCCAAATCAATCAATCAATTCAATTGCCCTACGGGGGAGTCTGCATTAACTTCACGTTAGGACTCCGGTGGAAAATGGAAGCAAATAATCAATAAATAAGCATGATTTCGAATCCCTCGCTGCACGGGGGTTACAGTGGCAGGATTCCATTCATCTGCCGCAGGGTAAATATTATTTTACTATTCGTTTTGTTTTGCAGGCTTTGTGTTCGCATCCTCGGCTGCGGTTTGTGCGACCCACGTGGGTGTGGAGCTGCAGTGACGCAGGAAAAGCAGTTCCGTACCAAGAGCATCAGATCAACCGCCGCTAGTACTCGACAAGTGCACCTTCACTTCTGGCAGAAGTTCTCAATCGGAAAAGTATGCTTAATCCAATGCTATACTTTCCAGTTGAATTCTGGTCACTGGAAATGTAGGCCGGTTCTAATTTTCAACTACGCCATGATTAATATATTCAGACACTTGCCTGTTTTTACTTCACTACGACAAATTCAAATTGATTAGGAAGCAAATTGAATTCTCGTCGGCTATCTGTGTAAACTAGTTAACAACTATTTGATCGAGCGCTATTTGTCTACTTGACGGGGGAGTCTGCATTAACTTCGCGTTGGGACTCCGGTGGAACATAAAAGCAAATAACTAAAACAATTGTCTGCGTGAATGTTTTAGAAATAGTTAGTACCGAGAGAGAGGGAGAGAGTAGTAGTAGTAGTTTCTTCTGATTTCCACCGGAGCTCCCACGTGAGTCACTGAGTGCTCCACCGTAGAGCACGAACCGAGAAGGGAAAATTACTTCAAGCGTCGCAAATCATCGCCCAAGTTTGCTTTTAACGGAGCTGAAACTTTAATTCATGCCTGCAGGAGCTAATTTGATTTGGGCCTCATAGCAGGAACTAATAAATGGGATTCAATTTTACCGCGCAATTGGAGAGCAACAGTGTGGCTTTAGGAGTGGTAGAGGGTGTAACGATCAGATTTTTGCAGTGTGACAGGTCTGTGAGAAGTGCTTTGCCAAAGGAATGGATGTGTTCTGGGCCTTCATGGATCTGGAGAAAGCATACGACAGGATTGACAGGGTAGCGGTGTGTGAAGGTTGTTGCGTTTGTATGGAGTGGGCTGACATCTGTTGAAAGCAGTGCAGAGTTTCTATGCTGGCAGCCGAGTATGTGTCAGTGGGAAGTGATTGGTTCACAGTGAAAGTGGGACTGAGACAAGGCTGCGTGGTGTCTCCATGGTTGTTCAACCTCTATATGGATGGAGTGGTCAGGGAGGTGAACACGAGTGTGCTGGGTCGTGGCTTGGAACTCTTGGAAGCGAATGGGCGGAGTTGGCAGTTGAGCCAGGTGCTATTTGCTGATGATACGGCCCTGGTTGCGGATTCGGGGGAGAAGCTATGTATGCTAGTGTCTGAGTTTGGTAGAGTGTGTGAGAGAAGGAAGCTTCGAGTGAACGTAGGCAAGAAGTAATGAGATGCTCGAGGACTGTCGATGCGAGCAAAATTTAGTGTCGCCCTAAATGGAGAGATTTTGGAGGATTTTGATTTGATTTGGGCCTCATTTCCACTAGAGACTCAACGTGAGTCATAATAAGCTCCCCCGTAGGGCACGACCGTCGTGGTAGTGGTAGTTGCTTCCGTTTTCCACTCGCGCCCTACGGGGGAGCCTATTATGACTCACGTTGAGGCTCTGGTTGAAATGAGGCCCAAATCAATCAATCCGTTTTCCACCGAATTATTATCATTATTATTTGCTTCTATGTTCCACCGGAGTCCCAACGCAAAGTTAATGCAAACTCCCCCGTAGAGCAATTGTTGAGTGACAAAGTCGGTGCAGCGTAGATTACTTGAGTAGGTTCGGCGCAGATTCCGAGTAGGTTAAAACGTAGATTCCGAGTAGGTTTAACGTAGATACAGAGTAGATTGAACGTAGATACAGACTAGATTGAACGTAGATGGAGAGTAGGTTTAACGTAGATTCTTAGTAGGTGCTTTCGCGCTACACCGCAGCCCCAACGAGAAGTCGCTCGCCAACCCTGCAGGGCCCATGCGGGCGTCTAACAATACATATTTACATAACTAATACAAAATAGATCAACATGAAAAAACAGCACAGATAAACAGTAGAGCTTATGACATAAGAAATATTAAAATGAAGCGTTTTGTTTTGTATTTGCTTCCATGTTCCACCGGAACATGGAAGCAAATACCGAAGTTAATGCAGACTCCCCCATAGAGCGCGCCCTACGGGGGAGCCTATTATGACTCACGTTGAGGCTCTGGTGGAAATGAGGCCCAAATCAATCAATCAATCACCCATAGGGCGGTGCGATCTATAAAAAGAATAATCATACATCCACGTAAAGGCGCGACAGTCATTGATTCAGGTAAGTTTGCACGGCATCGCGTGCAAAAACGTTAGTCTTGTCAAGATGATATCAAGTACATATTTCAGTGGAGGCACATGCGCGTACAAGAGAATAAAGCGTTAACGCGCATCTTCGTTAATGTATTGTTATCTCTTTGCGTAATGAGGTGGAGAGATCGCCTTACTTGCAAAGATATTCGGGGTTAAGACAACTCCTTGTAGTCCGTTTTTTTCCAAAAAGCAATAAGCTTTTACTTTTACGGTAAGTTGGGTCAGTGAGTAGGCTTAGTAGGTTGCACGGGGGATTTCAGAACGCTCGTCGGGCTGCCGCGAGTGCGTTGCATTCCATTGGTAAGAGTTTCACGCTGATAGCGACGTGGTGGCAACAGGGGCAAGATGGCACGTTTGGTCCTATGTCGACATTCATCAGGTGGTTGTGAGTTATCCAGGTGTATCCCGTGCACAAGCGGTTGATGAAGACACGACAGCGATCACAACCCAGTCATCATATCGCTTCTCATCAACCAACCAAGAAACCATGTCCCACAAGAACTTCGATTCAACTACCGAAAAGCCAGCTGGATGGAATACTCGGGATGTTATATGATAATTGACGATAGGGAACCAGTCCCGTTAATGTATTTCGAAAAATTGTTCTTGGTGAGTAGATGCCATTTAGCAAACGAGTCCGCAAGTTCGTATCCTCTTAATCCCGCGTGTTCGGGGATCCAGCAGAATTCAACTGCCTGAGCCGTCTCACACATCACAGAGGTTGTGCTGCATTTTACGTAGAACGGGATGTTCGTTGTGCAGTGTTTCAAGCTGGATGAGGACACTCAGACTGTTTGATTTGGGCCTCATTTCCACCAGAGCCTCAACGTGAGTCATAATTATTATTATTATTTGCTTTCATGTTCCACCGGAGTCCCAACGCGAAGTTAATGCAGACTCCCCCGTAGGGCGGTCGAAGAGTTGTGAATTAGGTGACGCGTAGATTAAGAGTTTAAGAGCAGTTTAAACGCAGTCGCAGCAGGTTTAAACGTAGCTGGGGTTGGTCTAAAAGAGTATCTAAGTAACTAAGTAACACAATAAATTTGACACAGCCACCAAGCAAATTTGGTGCGGCTACAAAGAAAGTTCATCATGGAAATAAATTTAACATATTTAAAGGAGCAACTAGCGCAGGTACAGAGTAGGCCTAGTACATACAAATCGTATTAAACAATGGATATCAAGCGAGTTTACCCTAAAAGATATGAAGAGCAGGTTTATTTCAGTCGCGGTTGGTCTTGTGTAGAGGAGTGGTAGCGGCTCCCTTAGTTCTCCGCCGGAGCTCCAACGTGTAGTCACAGAGGGCTTCTTCTTGTGGCAATTGGGGTGGATGGATGCTTATTCATTTTATAGATCATTAACACTTTATTTTAGTATTTTATTATTTCTTCTTGCTTGGGCTCTATTATTTTTCTCTGCCCTTTTTTCATGGTGATAAACTTTGAATTTGTTATCATTATTATTATATGTAGCGAGGTTGGTTGAGAGGAGGTGACCCAGGGAGAGGAGGTACTCGTGGGATCCGCGAGACTCGAGGACCCGGGGTTTCGGGAACCCGAGGGACTTGGGAGACCAGGTGGATTTGGGGTGGTCCACTTGGTTCTTTCTGGGGCCTTTTGGGACTCCCTTGAGACCCTTTGGGAGCCTTTTGAGAA
>SDVV010008844.1:0-17004 GCA_016164225.1 Gammarus roeselii
TCTGTAGTTGGCGTCGAACGTGATTTTTAGGTGTTCTGGAAAGGTAATACTATTGAACAAGTTGTGTTCATTGAATGGCGTGTATTGCCTCCTTCTTGTATTCCTTGGAGCTCTGTTGGGATTCTGGCGAGGTGAAGAGTTGTCGAAGTTGTCGTCAGATGTAGAGGTGGAGGTACTTGTATAAGTTGCGGGTACTTTAGTTGGTTTGTTTTTTATTAGTTCGTGGATATGGAGGAAAATAGTCTTGACATGTCTCTCGAGTCTCGTTAGACGATCGTCAATTGTGCTTGGTTCTGCGGCGTGGACTTCTGCTTTCTGTTCAGAGAGGCCGGTCGCTTGGCAGGTTTAGTATTTCCTGGACGTTCTTGGTCAACTCGTCGATGCGGCCGTTTCTCCGGTCGTCGTCCTCAGAGGTGGTGCTAGTCATCTTGGCGAGGCTGATGTTCTTGGCAGATGTAGTCTTGGTCTCCGGTGTTCTGGAGGGAATGCTGGTCCCTCCCGAATGGAGTTTCTTTCGACTCCCCATCGGCCCCCTGGTTCGCACCAGGGGCCAGGGAGTTGACTTTAGAAGCCTCTTGACCGGCTTTACAGAGTTTAAATTTAGATTAATATAGATAATGCAAGCACACGTGCGGTTTAAGGTCCCAGCACGAACTAGGGACCAGCCTGTACTATACAGGGGGTTCTCTGAAAAGATCAATTATGTGGCACGGGAGCGTTAAGACACAAATTCCTGATAATGTCCCTCGCAGTGGTTTTCTACGAATGAAGCCACATTCGAGGCAGGTGGAGGTAGTCCCAAGTTTTGGTCCTGGCGGGCCGTTATTGGGCTTTGTTACCGATCTTTTGGCTCAGTGGTGCCTGGGTATCGGAGGTTTCCTCATCTTTGTCTTAGTGTTTATATAGTAGTGAGCTTTGCTGTGTGGTCAACTGCGGGAGATTCATCCATCTCATCCTCCAGGTCTTAGCATAAATCCTTTCTAGAACCGAGAGTCTCTGGTTTTTGTTATGATTTGGGCCTCATTTCCACCAGAGCCTCAACGTGAGTCATAATAGGCTCCTCCGTAGGGCGCGAAGGAGTGTTGGAGTCTTGTTACGATGTTGTTCTGATGTGTGGATATCGTCGGGGAAGCTTGGTTGGCTCCTCGATTTGACCGCTTTGGCATAATCATGACAGTTCAGGTTTTCGTCTTTCCAGATTTAGAATAGCTTGCTTCCGTGTAACAGTTCATTTAGTAAGATTGTTATCTCTTTATGGTACTGGGCAGTCGCGGTCGCCTGCCTCATGGATGCACGAGCAGTGGCAGCATTTAGGTTGGCGGACTGTGCTATCTTTTCTGTCGTGCTCGCCAGCGCATTTCTTGCAACGTTGGGGTGTGTTTGGCTGGCAGTATGCGATGACGTGGCAGTATTCTAGGCATTTTTTGCACATTAGGGGCAATGTTGCAACAGGGTTGGTTTTGGTTCGGGATTATGAATTCTGGTGCGTCGTGTCCCGGGAAGGTAATTTGGTATGCAGTAGAATTAGAGTCACGTGATTTTATCCATGTTGCTTGACGAACTTCGGTAACTCTGTTGTCTTCAGCTAGACCTTCAGCGAAAGCACAGAGGTCTGTTGAAGCCGTGTAACGGGAGGTGTAAATGATCAGTTTGGTATCATTGAAGGAGTGATGCGTTTCAGCTGTAACTCCGAGTTTATTAATGTGGGTAATCACTTGTATATAGTTACGTTGCTCACGCTGTGACGTAGGTTTTTGATTTGTCTTTGTCGTATTTCTTTCGGTTTTCCTCCTAGTTGTTCGGCGAGTGACTCATTATAAATAAGTTGGCTGGAAAATAAACTTAGTTTGCACCACTTTCGTTGACAGTTATGAGAAACTGGGTGGGGAAATGGTGCAAATCTCTCCCGGGTAGGAGTGTCATTTTGGGAAGAGCGCATTTAGACTACGGCCTCTCGTCGCCCGACCCCATCATTTATCTGGTATAGAAGGATCGCTCTCTCCCTCTCCTTTGGGCAGTCTCTGTCCGGTGGGGTGTCCGTCTACTTAGCAATGAAAGCTTTGCTGTTCTTCGGATTGGCATGACTGGGAGTCTTTCCGTTCGTCGCAGTCTTCTTGCGAGCAGTATGAGCATCTGTTACAGTTACAGTTTCCTCTCGTGTGCCCGTATTTCTGGCATTTATAACATCGCATCGGGCGTTTCAAATGGAGTAACTTTTGTTATGGTGGCGCAGAAGGATTTGATTTGAGCCTCATTTCCACCAGAGCCTCAACGTGAGTCATAATAGGCTCCCCCGTAGGGGGCGCAGAAGGGAATGTCCCTATATTCGGGTGGAGCAGGGCAGTTGAATTAGTATTAGGGCTCTGGCACTCTCTTCTGAGTGATCTTCAGTGCAAACTGATTCGACAACGCAGTCCTTGAATTGAACGAGTCCAGTGATTTACTCCTCGATTTCCTTCTTCGGGATATCCTCAACGTAGATTCAATCTGAACTTTCAGAGGAAGTCATGTGGTTCTATTATGCATGGTTTTCCACCGATCTGTTTCTGGAGATAATTTCGTCACTCCGAAGTTTAGTGTCTACTCTGATGGCAAAGCCTGATGGAAAGCCCAGCTCAGGACTGGGCGGCCAGTGAAAGAGCCCAGCTCTTTTCGCAGTGTGTATGGACAAATATCCGGTCTGTCGTTGGCGTCGAACGTGATCTTCATGCGTTCTGGAAAGGTAGGACTTTAGTTGAAATAGTTGAGTTCTTTGAATGGCGTCTATTGCTTCCTCCTTGCAGCCATTGGAGCTCAGTTGGGATTTTGATGGAGTGTACAGTTGTCAGAGTTGTCGTCTGATGTTGAGGTAGAGGTACTTGTGTAAGTTGCGGGTTCTTTAGTCTGCTTTTTTTCTAACTAGTTCGTGGATATGGAGGAAAATGGTCTTGACGTGACCCTCGTGTCTTGTTAGACGGTCGTCAATTGAGCTAGGTTCTGCGGTAAAAACTTCCGCCTCGTGCTCAGAGGCCGGTCGCTTGGCTTTGCAGATTCAGTATTTCCTGGACGTTCTTGGTCAACTCGTCGATGCGGCAGTCTCTCCGGTCGTCGTCCGCCGAGGGTGTGCTGGTCATCTTGGCGAGGCTGATGTTCATGGCAGTTAGAATCTTGGCGTTCGGTGCTCTGGAGGGGATGCTGCTCCCTCCCAAATGGAGTTTCGCTTGACTCTCCATCGGCCCCCTGGTTCGCGCCAGGGGCAGAGTTCAAATTACGGTAATTTAAATTATTGTAAGCAATGCTAACAGACGTGCGGTTCAAGGTCCAAGCACCAATTGGGGATCAGCATGAACTATGTAGGGGGTTCTCAGTTATTATTTGGCACGAGAGCATTCACACAAATTCCCTTACATTTAGAATTAGAGTATTTTACAAATTATTATCAGAGACTTCGTTGATGCGTAGGATCAAGCAAGCTATTAACATTTAGGAATCATTTATTAGAACAAACCTTCACTAAGACAATGGCTGAAATTAAACCGTTATCTCAAATACCTGTATATTTCTAAAATTTGTTATCACCTAACATAACGCCGCCACATGCCTTCACAAGACATCGCTTGATGCCATCTAATGGCAACGGACTACTCCTTTAAGAACTATCCATACAACCAAGACATAGTCCACTTTACATCAGGGATTATTATCTTCTTCGCTAATATTTCTCCAAGCTTGCCCCTCTCTTCCTCATCCGGCGTCCAGTCGCCATCAGTCTTCCAGTCGCCGCTCGGCTCTATAGCGATGACATATTGGACTTGCAGAGCTACCATGTCCCGGAGAGTCTCCGCCAAGTGCAGGGCGCCAGCCGAAGTCAGCAGAGATTTGGGGAAGTACAGCGCAGAGAGTCTGCACACAGGTTTGGACAACAAGGTTACGAAAGGCAGATAATTAGGGAAATACCGCCCCGGGAGATCACAGAGCATTGGTCCACCTGGCAGCAGATGCAGTTGTTTTGGGAAAGCATAGCCCAGTGAGATAACGAAAAAGATTCATCAGCACCCTTCTAAGATTTCATTCATTTGCTAGACACCTTGAAAACTTATTTTATCCCGTAGCTGAAAGGGCCACGGCGTGTCTCGTCACTGCTATCACCTACGGTACAATTTTAGTCTTCGTACCGATTGCCATTTCCTTCCAACTCCTTGTAAAGAATTATTGGATATTTCC
This sequence comes from Gammarus roeselii, assembly GCA_016164225.1. Classification (NCBI taxonomy): domain Eukaryota; kingdom Metazoa; phylum Arthropoda; class Malacostraca; order Amphipoda; family Gammaridae; genus Gammarus; species Gammarus roeselii. Next base: position 4,204 of record SDVV010008844.1, read on the forward strand.
AATGTTATTAAAGATTTACGAATAGTTCCCAACCTTAAATAATTGTAACGCAGGACAACCCATCATTTTAGTCTGCCTCCGACAATGCCCCCTGCCAGGCCCCATGCACTGCGAAGTTCCGTTGAATTTCTAGGAGTGAACAATGATACCAAGAGTTTCGGGGAAACTGTGCCCACCGCAATTCTGAATAGAAGTAGCAGTAAATGTGTCAATTTCACAGTTTTCTCTGGTGTTAGGGAACTCAATACAGATTGCTTTGATTCGATTCATCTTATTTTCTGCACCCCCCCAATCATTAACGTTGAAATGTCTAATGCCGACGAGATTTCATTAGTCAGTGATATCAAATAATTTCTCGTGGAAAGATTAGTCGAGTGTCGAGCCTACGAGACCAACACTTTTCTGCAAATTTACAGAGTACATTCCATCAACAAGTACGCACAACTTCTAACTAATCATTACCAAACCGTGTCAACGCCCCTATAGGAATTTCAAAACCGACATGCGCACCCTGTATATTTTCACTATCAAGTCTCCAACTCTAAATTATGGGATTTTGCGTCTCAACACCACACGGACGATTGCTCCAGTACCTGTTGCAGCATATAAGTCTTCTCTTCAAGCAAGGACCCTACCCATTAGTCTCATCACAGATTGGATTTGACCCAAATTTAAAACAAGACTTCCGTCAGTAAGAGTGACTATATTGATGCAATTTCTCTGTGAAACGCTAATAATGAAAATTAATTTCTAGTTTCTTTAGTATCCATAGTACCGTACTTGGGCATTCATTCAATGACGTTTGACCAGCAATGATTGCTCAGGGAGTCGAGCTACATGCAATAATAGGACCTAGGAAGAGAAAGCAGCGAAAATAGATTGGTAAATTTGAGATATACCTTCTAGTTTCATCAGTCACAAGACCAAATGAAGGGCATTTTCAGCTGTCACCCCGACTACATATACATATATACATATAAATATATATAATCATATCATACAGATAAAAAATTATATAGAGATACATCCATTTATCTCCAGACGATTTATATAAGCACATACAAATACATATAAATTTACATATTATACGCGCATATCCATATTACGTATATATATACACACGTATATATTTCCACCTTTTTCTAGCTACGAGTGCTTGTACGAAAAGATATTCGTATAAAGAAAACTAGTATACACATCCATGGGTACACATCTTTAGATGGTATCCCACACAAAGTACCGATTTTAGAATCGAAGAGCAGTCACATTATCTTTATCATCTATCAAATCTGACAAAAATCCTGCAAGCACCTGAAAGCATTGAAATATTCCAACATTTCAGCACTACGCCATCGAGTGAAGGTCGCCAACAGTAATTTGCTCAACTGTAGTCTTTCAAGTAAATTATCTGCTCTTGCATATCTTAATCAAAACTCGTAGCAATTCAAACCATGATTCAGAGTATTAACCAGACTGCACAATTTACAAAATAGAATGAAAACTTTATTGCATAGCCTTCAACATGCTCGGCATTCCTACTTATGCCAACATGGGTTTTCTCATAGTTTGCGGTCATTGTTTTATTAGAAAAGGACAGAGCTACAAATCATTCATTTTCGTTGCGAGAAGTCTCAAATAGTCAAACTTGGTAGGTTATGTGAAGAACCTACCTATCCGATCCCTCCACAAGAAGAAACTGTCGAATCTAGTCCTCGCCTAACCTATTTGTTCTCCAGCTAGCATGTTCCGTTAGTATTCTTGAACGATGAGTCTTGCCTGTGCTTGACCTCCTCTTGCATGTAGCCACCAACTTTAGTCACATTTGGCCTCCTAAACTAACAGTAGTTGTGGAATCGCCCGTCAATCATTTCCAAGTAACCTTCACTATACAAAATCCAAGAAGAAAGGAATAATGAACGCTTTATCCACTACCAAATCCTGCTTAACGTACGTATTTCTTTCTTCACCTTTCTTTCGCAGATTTTCTTCAATGTGGATTTGAATTGGGCCTTGTTTCTACCAGTCTCACCAAGAGTCATAGCGGGCTCCCCAGTAGGACACTACCATCATTGATACCGGTGTGTTCGCACACCGTGAGCGGAAAGACTGATCTTGACAGGGTCAAATAAAATTTAAAAATGATTTTGGTATAAACGCACGCTGGTGCGTACAAGAACAGAAAGAGCAAAGGCGTATCTACGTAGACGTTTTATTGTCTGTGCGTTGTGACGTGAAGAGACCACCTTGCTTGCCCAGATGTTCAGAGGATTAGGGGGGATAATTTTTTCTTTGTGCATCAGAAGGGCAGCTTAGTCTGCACCATGCCTTCAGAAATCCTGTGCCATATCAAAAAAATAACAGTTCAGCGATTTTTTTCTGCGCGCTCTAGGCAAATCATGGAGTTAATGCTAATTTTAATTTTGTACAGATGGAGATTCATCCTTATGGGAACCCACCGATGAAATTACTAGTGCCAGTTCCATACAGACGCGCTATGAATATCTTTCGAAACTATCCCCGAACTAATAGGATGTTGTGCTCTGTTGTCCCTGTTACTTGCTGACCTGAGTGCCCTTTCTTGGCATGTAGGATTGTTTCATCAGATTGATTTCAGCCTCCTTCGACACTGTGTGGCTTGCGATTGTTTTCACAGGAATGTGTTGCACATAACTCTTGCCCACGTTCCAAAGGGTTATCCTGTTCTAAAAGTTCGTGACAAAAACAGTACTCTTTCAAACTAATCATTCAGTAGAAACTTGAAATTAAATTTAACATTTTCCAATACTAATAATAACTACAGTTTATTCAATTCATCAGAGTTTCACTCATTATAGTACAGCCTTATCAGAGAATGTAATCAAACACGAGGATATTCCCTTCCGCCAAAGTCTATCTACGCGCACGTGGTAATCGAGGGCCTTTACTTTACAAAGTACTGTTAGAACACAGGCTATGTTCTAATGTAAATGGTTTCAGGTTAGAGAAGACCACTCATCTCTAATACAAAAAACAGCTTAAAAAATAACTGAAAATGAGCATAATTTTAGGAGACCAGCATCTTTAACTAATGATACTAACAAATACAAGCCGATATAAATGATATATAAATAAATTATATGCATGTGTGAGTGTGTGTGTGTGTGTGTGTAGGTATTTAATTCTGTATGTATGTATAGGCATAAGCCATTTCCCCCCAATTCGGAGGGTAGCTAAGAAAGCAGACACAGCGGGGAGAAGCGCCCAATCTCCTGCCACAAGACCGCCCCGTCCATGTAGAGGTTCGAACTCCCGACATGCAGCACCAGAGGTTGGTACTGCAGTCGGATACGCTAGCCACTCATCCACAGCGGCCCCTTATATATACAGATATAAAGGTTCAGATATAGTTACTCTATCAACAGTTGCGAGCGAATATTTGTTCACGATTTAGAAGCAGGTGGGATCTTCTGTGTCCATTTTCTGCACTCTATTTGAACTCTTCGAAAATTCGAACAACATAACTCATTAAGAAGCTTAGTACAGAGTACAGGGAGAAATTTCTGTATGCTGTTAAATTCCACGTGAGGAAAGTCTAATGTTTTTTCCGGTTACAGACTAACCATACGAATATTTGCTCGCTGCTGTCCACATTAACGTATGTACATATATACTGTAAATACATAGAGTCTATATATGTCAAGATGTCCACCACACCCTGTCGACGAGAGTCAAAATTAACGGTATACACGTCAGATAAACTAGCCGAGTTTCATTGCTAATTATTATACGAAGCCTTAATACAAGAACATTACTGTCCACCGCTGATTTCTCAGTCAGGGAAAAATATTTATTTCAAATAGATTTTTCAATTAATAATTCCACATTCATCTCCAGAAACTGTTTTAATTGCACCAAAGAATTGATAAAAGTATCCAGTGAGGCAGTATCTTGCGCAGTAGTACTTGGCACTCACAGTCCTTCTGGAGTGAGAGCTGTGATGGCGGGCTCTACGACAGCCACGCGGTCATCGGTGAGGCGCGGGAAGAAAATTGCCCGCTGCGAAACCATCGGTAGTGGCCCGAGATCCTCAACAGCCACATCGGGAGCTACAGAAACGACTGCGGAGGAGACATGATAGATGAAAAATTCAAGGATTAAAGTTCGGATCCGATTGAAAAGTTCTCGTCTCCTTCTCTCCTCAGACGCGAGAGAGATCAAAGGCTTCATCATTTGGTGGCACAAAGGACTAGTGGCTCAAAAGAACAATGGCGCGAACGATTTCGCGTCTGGATCCATGAGATTAAGAGTTATTCATAAGTTACCTTGGTACAGTAGCGGACAAAAATTAGGTGACGGTTGAAGATTTCAAACTTATTCCGCTCGTTATTGGAAAATAGAAACTCCTCGGAAATTACCATCCATTAGAAAGCTTTGTGTATTTTTAGTACCCAAAGAAATTTCTATTTAACGTTTATCCCAGCATGGGAAAGTAATTACGGTCACAGACCAATCATTCAGGAATTTTCTTTCGTTACTGTACAGTGGCGAAGTAATGGTAGTAGTTGCTTCCGTTTTCCACCGGAGTCTCAACGCGAAGTTATTGCGCGACTCCCCCTTAGGCGAATTTACGAGTGGCCGAGTAGGTTCAACGTAGATACCGAAATGGTAGTAAATCATACCGAATAAGGTTTTGTAGATACCGAATAGGTAGTAGTAGATACCGAATAAGGGTTTTGTAGATACAGAATAGGTTCAACGTAGATTCAGAGTAAGTTCAACGTAGATTCAGAGTAAGTTCAACGTAGATTTAGGAGCAGGAAGCAAAGGTTCCAAGATTCCTAGAGGCCTCAAGTGGGTCCTACAGCTCATCAGGGTCCCAAAGGGACTAGAGGGTGTCTCACAAGGCCCCAGAAAGGTCCAAGTTGGTCCCCCAAATCCTCCTGGTTTTCCTAGTCCCCCGGGTTCCCGAGTAGTATTAGTAGCAGTAGATGCTTTCAGGTTTCACCGGAGTTCCAACGCGAAGTTCATGCAGGCTCCCACGTAGAGCGGTACCGAATGCAAAATATATGTTACCATGAAGGGCAGAGAAAAATAGAGCCCACGAAATAAGTATAAACTAAAATAAAGCGTTAATGATCTATAAACTGACTATTCATCCATCCACCTCAATCAGATGATTGAAGGGACACAACGCACGCTCCCCTGGAAAGCCCTTTTCTGGGGGTTTGATAAAGACTATTCGGACCTCCCTCCCACCGGAGCCCCAACATTCCTTTTTATGAATCAAAGGTACTATTCTGTAGAAATTCGTGGATGAGACTCTTCAAATCATTGTATTTGAACCATACATCATTCAGCTCTGAAGAAACTAAATTCTGCATATCCACTGGAGCTCAGCAAGCGTACCACGCTTCGAGTTCAGCAGATACATCACCTACTGACACGACAAGCCATGCATCTCACGATATCGAGTCTAACCCTAATTAACCTCCTGCACGTACTGTAGAGGACACAGACAACAATAGCTACAAAAGAATCCAATCCTACTTCAAAGTCTGGCGAGAATAAATTAGATTTTTCTACTGGATCTTGTTCGCCCTGAACGCGATCACGTTCTTGTGTTTTAAACTATTCTGGTTCAACGAAAGCACGTATCTTTCCAACATCGCAACTTCGCACCGTAAGTATTATAAATTCATCTATCTTCTCAATCATCAGTAATGTCACCAACTAGATTGATTTCGCTACAAAATTGTATCGAATTACGTGAATCGGGCTGCTATTGATATTTAAATTAGATCCACTGTAGAACAACTTCAAGCATTCAGGAAATAGCTTGAGAAGGTGAACAGCCTACCAGCCTGAGGGTGGTAAATTACAGCGTAAGTATGCATTCATTAGTCAAGTAAAGCCTAAATAACAGACTATCAAATTTGACCTGAGAATTGAAACTATTTCAATTTGATCTTCTAAATTGTGTTCAGCCTGCCTTCTACTCGTCCCATTATACTGCCGTTCAAGTCTGTTACCACGCTATCCATCTCTTCTCATTTCTCCACTATCCTCCTTTTCTATGGCTCCCCCTCACGTCGCAAAAGCTCGGGCAGTCCCTCACTCACGTAACTCGTCCAGCCCCCGCCACGGTTGCAGCCCTCGGACAGCCTCTGCGTCGGCCGCACTTCCAATGGCCAGAGCGACTAGTTTGAGGGTATGCGGCAACAGAGCAATGCCCGCCTGGTCCAAGTGGCCATAAAACCTCCTGAGTGTGATTCTGGAGAGAAAATGAAAAGAAATTAGGGTTAAACAAGCTAAGAACCCCATTATTGTAAACTCTTCTCCTACGAAGTTAGACAGATGCAAAGCTAATTGGTCTACTCCTTGAATTTGAGGATCAGTCGTGTAGGAATCTAATTTATGATAACATTCGCAAAGAGTAATGAGCTGGATGGAAGCAAAGAGAGCTGTATGAGGGTGTTTTTGTCCCAACTGTACTCTACGGAGCTGAGGCTTGGGGGGGGGTGAGAGCAGAGGAGAGAAGAATGTTGAATGTTTGAGATGAAATGTTTGAGGAGCATGGCTGGAGTAACGCAGAGAGACCGGATCACCAACGACGTGGTTCGAATCAGAACAGGGATGGTGAAGAAGTTTGAGAACAGAGTGGATTCGCGTGTACCGAGATGTTTCGGGCACATGGAAGGTATGGATGAAGGGAGTTAGGCGAAAAGGGTGATGAATGCGGAGGCGAGTGGTCGCAGGCCTAGAGGTAGACCGAAGTTTGGGTGGATGGATGGTCTGAAGCAGGCGTTGGGAAGGAGAAACATGAATGTGGAGGTAGAGAGCGTGCATTGAACAGGCGTGAGTGGAGAACTGTTGTGAATGGTTGATTTTGACGCTGCTCTGATGTGCTTTCCCGCCCTTGGCATCCCGCTGTCGGGATGGTCGTGGGTGGGGGGGGGGGCGGCCATTATGACGCAGCGGGGGTAAACCAGTGAAAACTGTCGGGCCCTGCTGCTGCCGACGGTTCCTTGGACTGCACTCGGGACCCAGAGTGTAAGTTGAGGGGCTACCAGCCGGACCCTTTAGCACAATAGGGCTAAGTTGTGAGTGAGGGCGTATGAGGGTGTGAGGTGCGCCTTGCCGTCGGCCACCCCCCTTTCTGGGGGATGCGGCCTTGTGTCTGTATCTCTATCTGTATTCGCACAACCTTCAGAGTTTTTTTAAATTTGGGTAAACAGATTTTGCATGACCGAGGCTGCAACCATGCAAGGTACAGTAGAGAAAATTCGCGTGTTCAGTCTACTACCAGAAAAATTACTTTTCCTACGTGAAATTAAACTTCATATGGAAATTTCTTACCGTATTATATCTGGACAACCCTTCTTTATTTATAATATCAATTTCTAACGAGTTCAAAATTAGAGTAGAAAATGACCATCGAAAATTTTTCTTACTCATCATACACCTATTTTCTTACACCTGCAACACATTTCAACTGAAACAAACATACGTAAGAAAAGTTATAGAATCGTATTAATCATCTCTAGCATCAGCCGCGGTGCGCCCATTCGGTGCCCCCTTTCAGCTCAGCAGAGCCTCAAGCCACGCTAGTATCATAGTCAACAGACCTCATGACACGCTAATATCAGTCAAGACAAAACAAATGTGTATTGCTCAACGCAGAGTTTTGAAGACGTTAAAAAATAACAGACGAGTTCCCGATGTCTAGCGAAAAAATTTACACGTTTCACCTTAATGACAGAATTAATTTTATCGGAGTTGCTATTTTTCTTGGTCTTCAGGCTCAAAGATATTTCTCTTCAAGTTCAGTCTAATCAAAATTTTGTCTATGACTGAAAATCGAACACGCAAAAATTACCGGAACTGATGAACCGAAGAAGGAGTACTTGGTCATGCGAAACCCCGGAACAAAACTAGAGCCGGAACAGCCTTTTGATCTGCCTTCGAGAGACAAATTTGTATTCACGACTTATACTTATGAGACTTAACTTATACGAATGCAACGACTTATATAACAGATTCTCTCGACATTAAGAAACAGAATGCATTTGGATAAGAGGATTTGGTACTTTGATTATTTTTCAATAGTAGCAGTTAGACCAAGTACCACGAATAACACGATGCAGACGATACGTACCGCGCGTCCGTCAGTGTGAGTAGTTCTAATGTAAACCAATCTCAACACTAACTCTAAACCAAGGGCAGTTTATCAATTAACATTAACAACCTGCCAAACGGAGGGCACAAGACGTTCTCACACGGCGCAATAAATATATACAGAGATAAAATGATTTGGACTTAGTTTCCACCGGAGCCTCGACGAGTCATCGCACGCCCCCCATACGGCATGTCAAATTGATGGGCATGATTCAAAGAGGTTGAAAGCAGAGAAGGCCCAACTTTTCCTTATACGTTGCATTCACTCGTCATTTCTGTCACTCTGATTAACGCTAATTTAAGCAATCTGGTAACAACCTAAACATTTGCGGGGACATTGCACACTATTCAAAGTTAAGAAAGTTAGGCAGCAAATATTTAGTATATTGGAAGTATCTAGCCTTAAACAATAATTCCTCGGAGAGAACAGTCTGTACAATAATTACCACAAGAATTGGTTAGCAGCAAAAAACGCCGAGTACTCGAACTCCTCGGAGATAGAAAATGTATCCATTTACTCAAGAACCTAATTCCCAATAACGAGGAATTGATCGCTACTGAAGATACTTCATAAAGACCATTAGCAAGACTAGAGGACGTCAATAACGCGGCAGCCTGTTTACATTCGAACGTTTAAAATTCTCTTATTTCGCAACAAATATGATGGTAATTTCAGGCAGATGTACGAATTGAGCTTTGTGATCAGACGACCCTCACAAATTCGAGCGGCCTCATCATCCAACCTCAGACTTATTTAGTTTAAAACTCCCCTTTGGGAACCATCATTCGTGCTATCTTATGCACAACCGACGCAGACCCAATTAATTGATCATTTCTCCCTTCGAGGGAGTTACATGTTCGCAGCGAAAGAATTTTCGTCTATGGAAACTAAAATACAAATTATGCGTATCCTAGGAGGAAATAAAGTCTAGCCATTTTCTCATGGTATTCATGTGCAAGGAGTAATTTACACGAATTTTAAAAGTGCACTAGATTTCGAGCCATAGAAGTTTTATACAATTTATATTGGTAGAATTGAGTCTATTCAACAACGTGGCCGTCCTTTACAGCGCCAGAGTAGTCCAATATAATTTCAGGAGCGTATAACAATTACCATCTGAAGAAATGCGCTCGAATGACCGGCGTTTTAATAAGTGCCATCTAGATTGTACGAATAAGTTCTGGTACTATTGCTACTCAGCGCAAACAATGCGATTTTAATAATTAGAGGCTCATTTCCACCGGAGCCTCAACGTGGCCAACTCTCAGACCTGATGAACTTCCATTAAAAAGGAGATGGTTTGTACTAGTTTGGTTTTCGAACAAGATATACAGTTTGCTCTTTCACGCGATTGTTTAATTACTCGAATCAGCGGTCGTATTCACCTGTTAAACTTACCGTCTGCGTGGCAAAGTGACCGAATTCTTAATGATCGAGACAATAAAGTTTCTTAGGCGAGTTTTCAGTCATTTTTCCTACAGCCAGATTGCTTTCTGAAAAAGTAGTTAGATTGTTCAACACAAACACTTACCTAGCAAAACGAAGTGGTCATCGTTTCGAAGTCTAGTGCCCCTTTAAACACGAGGAAACAATTATAAGAGTTTGGTCAATCATTAATCGCGAACGAAAGTTCTAAGTTTGCCATTGCACATCTGCATTGGTTTAGATTGAGAGTCCACCTCCACCAGAATTCTGCAGTCAGTCTTCGTGAGCTCCTCCGTATAGGGCGCTGTACATTTAAAGCAGGCCCATCACAGAGCTGTTCAACATTACACCATTGTTTTCCCCTTTCGGGAGAGGTTCAGTACAGATTGCACTATCGCAACCATGGTTACCGCGGATAGATTAAATGCAATCGCTTGCACTTTCCATGTGGATCTTTCCAGTGGTTGCCCTACAAAAGCTAACACGTTCGGACAAACGCAGAGGCTGGAGAAGAAGTTTGCAACGAGTAGCTAGAGTTCAGGCTTGCCAGCTTTAGAGAAGATACTCAGACAAATCGTGAGGCAGAAATAGAAGGACCTAATTTATACAAACGTGGAAATAGAACCTTTCACACTCAAGTTATTTAGTCATGTCGGCATAGTTGAATACAAGAGTGCCGATTCATCAAAGCTACTCTGAACTCTCCTTGCTAACTGATGTGAAATGTTTCAAGTCTGTGTCTACTAAACATTACTACAGAACAAAACCGAAGTTTTTATCCGACAGGTCTATTTTGCATGTATGATTTCTACGACAACTATCAGAATAAATGTTGTTACTTAAAAATTCAATAGAATACAATACAAAGATACAATACAGCGCAGTTAGTAACAAAACAAGTCTGTGCAATTGCACAAAGCAATGATACAAGGTTGAGGCAACCATTATTAGACTTTTGAAGCTGCAACGAATTTCATCAAGTCCTGTTCTACAAGTTTCCACGTTTCTAGATCTGTCAAGAAATGTGATGTCGCATCTACGGAAAATTAAAAATTTGATCTTGTGAATCATTGCTTCCATGGCCCTAATGACTTCGTCAGCCTTTTTTCTTAGTAAATTTGAATAACTCCCAAGATAGCGTTTAACGGCGGTGAAATCAATTGAAATCCAACATTATTCGACAATTGCAAGCAACTATTGTTCAACATTCTTTAGATTATAATTTATTTATTGACCCGACGCCAATTTATGATATACAAATATAAATTTCTTCCGCTCTCACCACCAATGTCTTGGCCCCGTAGGGCGCAGTCGATGTAACTACCTTCTAACATAGCTATATCATTGCTTCCATACCCTATGTTCTAGAGTTCATTGCACGAGTCAGTACAGCCAAAACTTCAAATATTTTCCTTCATTCGACATTACACCTCGGTTCCCGCTAGTCCAGTCTTCTCCATTCGAGAGCCCGAGCACCTGATACAATGAACTTCCAAATCATCGCATCATGCAACAGTCATCTCCTGCAAATATCACACGCAAATTAAACACTCGGGTGTTCTGAGTAGCTAGCTAACTAAAGTTAGCGACTGTATTGCCTGATCCTACTTCGTTCCATGGTCTCGGCCTTGCAGCCAGGGCATTAGAATCATGCTACCGTATCCACGGCGTGTCGTAGAAGGAGACTAAAAGGGCGCTCCGTAGCCGGGAGTAGAATCGTGCTACCGTATCCCCTGCGTGTCATAGGCGACCAAGAGCGGAGCGAAGGGGCTAGAAATCCCGTTCCCTGTAAAACCCTTCCTCAAAGACGGCAAGACGAGCGACGGGGGATAAGAGGCTAACGCCTCTACGAACCTTTCTGTTAGGGTCGCTGAATGTGCGTGGCTGTAGTACGAACGGTGTAAAGGAGGGAGATTGGTTAGATGTTTGTGAGGAAGTTTGATGTGTTGGCGCACAGTGAGACGAGATTGAAAGGTACGGGCGAATGTGAGTTTAGTGTGGCAAGTGGAAGATAGTCTGGTGTGGAAGGTTGGGCACGAGAAGGGGTGGTTTTGATATGGAGTGATCAGTTAGCTAGTAGTGTAACAGAGTGGGAGGAAGTGTTCTCAAGATTGATGTGGGTGAAAGTAGAGTTAAGCGTAGAACAAAGGGTATTTTAGAGTGCTTACGGACCTGGCAGCGGAAGAATCAAGAGAATGAGCAATTCTGGACTGGCCCGCGTGTGTATTGAGTTTTGAAGGTCATTTCAATATAGTTGTACTGGGCGACCTTAACGAGTTGGAGATGTAGTGGTGGAGAACATAATAGGAAGGTACGGCGTTCCCGGTAGCAATGACTGTGGAGAAAACCAGATAGGTCTGTATGGAGCAGAAGTTGGTGGTCGGAAACAGTTGGTTCAGGAAGAGATATATTATTATTATTGTTTGTTTCTATGTTACACCGGAGTCCCAACGCGAAGTTTATGCAGACTCCTCCGTAGGGCGGTCGAAGAGTTGTGAATTAGGTGACGCGTAGATTAAGAGTTTAAGAGCAGTTTAAACGCAGTCGCAGCAGGTTTAAACGTAGCTGGGGTTGGTCTAAAGAGTATCTAAGTAACCAAGTAACACCGTAAACTCGACACAAGCACCAAGCAAATTTGGTGCGGCTACAAAGAAAGTTTAACATTGAAATAAATTTAACGATTTTAAAGTAGTGACTCTAGCGCAGGTACAGAGTAGGCCTAGTACGTACAAATGGTATTAAACAATGGATATCAAGAGAGTTTACCCTAAAAGACATGAAGAGCAGGTTTATTTCAGTCGCGGTTGGCCTTGTGTATAGGAGTGGTAGCGGCTCCCTTCGTTCTCCGCCGGAGCTCCAACGTGTAGTCACAGAGGGCTTCTTGTGGCACGACGGTCCGGTGATTTTGCACGGCTTTGTGCACGAAGTCAAAGTAAGAATTTTCAATTGGTGCGCAGGGAGGACAGAGAGTTCGGGATCGGAGAGGATTCAGGTCTAGCAACTTCTACACTACCTCGTACTGGCCTGTGTGTTTTCCAAAAGCGATCAGCTTTTTCCGGTGTTCCGTTTCCGTGAGCAGGCGTTGTAGGCTGTACGGGGGGTTCAAGAAGGCTCGTCGGGCTGCTGCGAGTGCATCGCAATCTACTAGCAAGTGCTTCACGCTTACTGCAGTTTGGCGGCAACAGGGGCATGGTGGTGCGTTCGGTCCCATGTCTACGTCC
>SDVV010008845.1:0-17004 GCA_016164225.1 Gammarus roeselii
TATATATATAAAATATGCACATATATATGAATATACGCATGTGTGTATGTGCAGCGTCTATTTCATAGAGTATCATGCCATGACTTTGGCACTAACTATTGTCAGTTTTTTTCTTACCTGAACAAATGGCAGCCTTTGTTACCACAGCGCAGGCAACATTTCCGTTCTCAAAGTGTGTATTCAGCGACTAAAACTTGCCTTGTTAAGGCTAGTGAACCGTCGACTGAGGTGCCAGGCCCCGCATCTGCGGGCACAATTATGTTCCACTTTTAAAAGCGACAACAAGGAGCATTTAATACAGCAATATTGGTACAGATAGAAAAAAAATATATTGGTACCGATAGTCAAATAAGAGCGGATGATTAAACCGCTGAATGAAAGATCGAGAACAAAAATGAGTTCCCCATAGCATTTTAGTAAGGTTTTTGATTTCGCTCATGCACCAAATGGGAACGCGGGAGCAGAAGTCAAGAATCAACAAAATTTGTCAGGCTTGGTGTTCTTCTTTTGGTCTCTGCATTGCCCTTTCAAATTGTCTAAGCAAAATTTGACAATAAATTCGAAACAATTATTTTTTTGTTGCGAGATTAAGTTGATCAGTATTCTGCACTGTTTGCAGCGCTTAAAGTACCATTGAATATCGAAACTCATCCCAAATCTCATAGCCTGGTATTCTGTTTACCTAATCCTCTGGAGACGTCGTCCAGTGTCAAAAGCCCTTCTGTGCTTCAATGACTGCATAGCTTTGCAAGTATTATTGCATATTCGTTACACTAATAATCAGGGCTTTGCAGAGCGCGATGAGTGTTAAGTAACATGATTGTCCTTGAACAGAGCAAGAATACGGACCCTTGATTTTAACAAACAAGAAAGGCCATTCCATAAAGAGGGAATTTTTTCATATGATTGATTGAATCAGAAGGCGGATAATTAAATGATGGATCGATTGTAACCTGCGGTAATAGTACTTTCAAACAAAACAAATGTTCATGCATATTAAACGCCTTCAAACGTTCAGGAAGCGAAGTATTTTGATTTTTTACTTGAGAAGTATATCTACGCACTTGCATTAAAAGAGATGAATCATTCAGTGCGAATCTATACTCATCAATATGTCAGGAGAAATTGTCAGAAGCCTACTGTACCGATCACTCAGTGATCATTACCCCGTGCCCATTACCCGTGCTCATTACCCCGCGCTAATTACACCGTGTTCATTACCCTGTGTTCATCACCTGTGCTCATTACCCTCGTGACCATCACCCCGGGCACATTACCCCGTGCTCATCGTGGCTTGGCTGGTAGCACTGTTCAGGGGGTATGACAAGCTGGAATCAAAACAACGGCATGGAACCGAGAAAAATGTTTTGTTCTCTGACATAAATGTTGAACGAACAGCGTAGTTTTCACATTGTTCAACTAACTGCGTAGTTCTCACCTTAGTTTTCATCACACCCGACCTAATGACTAGCCTCTGTGTTGTCTTCTTATTTTCGCCCAAGCATAAATGTATTTAGGCCGGTACCTCCATAAAGTACAATAGCACCTTGAAGACGCAGACAGCCTAACTAGGAAACACCAGCTGCTAGCCTGTGTCTGCAGCCTTTCTCATGCAATCCACCTATCAACTCCGGTGTTAAAGTAGTAAGTATATTGCGCGCTCTGGCGCTTACCGGCTGATATAGATGCGTGTCTAACCAGGATAAGAGTTCCAATGCCCCAGAAGTAGATTTCCTGGTTGAGAGCCAGCCACATGTTCGCTGCCCGGGACTGCAAGAGTGCATGCCCTTCCGTGTCCCCACAGTGGGCTTTACAATACCCCCGTGGCGTTTTGGCCTAATTCTCCCAGTATATAAGCTCTACATGTTGCTGAGCCCTCAGACTAGGTTTGAGCCCCACACACGCCTACGGTCTCCGTGCGAAACAGACCACTTGTAGTATTCAGCTCCTCAGCCCCTACTCTATTGTCCCCCTCATACTGACTAATAGATAACAAGTTAAATTGTATTAGCTTGTGAAAAGAACATAGCCTGTGTAAAATAAACACTACGATTTTCCGAGTTTACTTCAAATACGAACCTCAACAGGTCTAAAATAGAGAATAGAGAAAACACGCAACACTGGCGACGAGGATGGGATCTTTTAGTCAGATTTTAAAAATACAATAAATAAACGCCTAGAAAAGGAGAAGACGACAAGATACCGGCTGAGAGGAGAGGAGAGCATCACATCCGACTACAAGAAGAGCATCACGTCCGACTACAAGGAACAAAAGGAGCAGAACGTACTACCCGTCGAACTCCAGAAAACCTTGAGTATAATATGCACGGTAAATAAACAATAACTGAATATAAAAAAGTGTGAAATAAGTGGTGTTGTGCGAAACACAGTGAAGTGAAGCTAGAAAATAACTTTATATTACAGCAAATAACTACTGTAAGTAAAAAAATGGCGCTAAACACCCTCACCATGCTGCAGGATTTACCAAAATTCGCCGGTAATCCCAAAATAGGAGAACTGCATTTCAAACCCGATACTGACGCGAGAACTTTCATGCGAACCGTCGAAAACCATTTCTCACAAAATAATATCATCACTGATGATAAAAAATTGCAGATCCTATTCAGTATGGTTGATAAAAAAAAGGGCGATGCGATCAATCTACTGAACTGTTATGCGGGCAGACATGTCACTTTCAATGAAATTAAATCCGAGTTTCTCAATATGTATCCGTCTTTCAAAGTTACCGGATTCCGACACGCCGCTAGAGCTTTACTAGGTACGAAGCTCACCGTAGACAATATGTTTTGTGGTATGACCGTCTTAGAAAATGCGTCGCGAGCCGTAGCAGAAGCGTACCTTAAAAATGAAGCTCTAACCAAGGGAGAATTCAGCGAAGAAACCATACTGACAGGTACCATTCCAGTCCCGCCCCCGTCGTCAACTAGCTCTTCCGTTTCCGCTGCCGCTACACCCGCCGTTCCGTCGATCTCTTGCTTAACGTCGTTCAAAATTTCGTAATGCACCTATTTGTCACCTCTCAAACGGACAACAAAGTGTACGATAAACTATCCAATTACGGTCCCAGAAACTCGTCTACGAGATTCATGTCGGAAACAGTTAAGACCGTAGAACAGCATAAACTGCTCACGGCTACTAAAAAACAAAGCAACCCGGACGAAGTCATTTGGCAGGCCAGGCAACTAGCACCTCCGGTTAACTCAACGCGTCCGCCCCCTTCTTCGTCTGAACAAAGGTCGACACCAAGCGCGGTTATTAACGATCGGTCGCCAATATCGTGTTAATACTGCGGAAAAACCGGTCATGTAAAAAGGAAATGTAACTCATGTGCATTCTGTCACAAATTTGGCCACACTGTTAAGCAATGTAAAACGAGGCTAGCTCAGGCCAAGGGCAAATACTGTGACCAATGTAAAATCAGAGACAGCCACAATACCAACGAATGTATGCACAACACCCGCGGTCCGCCTCGAAAAGTTTCCCAAACGCACGTTCGCATAGCATCAGCTGATGAGCCCAAGACAGGCCAACACGACGTACATGCAAGTCATGACGTCGAGGATGGACACTGGGACTCGAATATTTATGACGGGAATGACGAGCCAAGACAGTACTGACTAGGGACGCCACACCCTAGGGAACGACAAGGGACTGAAATGAATGTCCCGCTTTCTAAAGTTACAATTAATGGTCGAGAACTTGAAGCATACCTTGATACCACAGCTACTACGACGCTCGTAGCTGACTCTGCTCTCAGAACTGAGGACTACAACTTGGAATCCTATAGTGGCCAAGTATTAGATGCGAATGGAAGCCAAATCCTTATTCTAGGACAAGCAATAGCTCAGGTAGAGACACCTGCGGGATGCTTCAGCACCCGTGTTCTAATATTTAAAAAGAATGACCGAATAAAACATGACCTGTTGATTGGCATGAACATTTTAAGACATGCGGTCATTGACTTCCATAGTAAGAGACTACGTTTCTCTCTTCGCGAAAACAAGACTAGCGGACCACCCGAAGTATCCGTACTTAGACTCACTTTAAGTGACAGTATAATCATGAGTGACGCTACCGCGACAGAAAGAGAAAGTTCACCCGATTGCAGTGAGGTTATAAACGCAGTAGTGGAAGGTGCGACGGCGGACGAACCAGTTCTGATCAAACAGGTTTCGCCCGCACGAGCAACCCCTCCTAGCTGTACGACCGCAGACCAGTCCCAGACATGTTTTAGTGTACATCTACGCAACGACGTAACGCTACCGAGAAACACCATGATGTTAGCTACGGTCCAAGTGAATAAACAAATCATTAACGGAAAAGACGTGGTACCACACCACACCCAACTCAACAATGAGATGGCGATAGCTTGAGTACTAACACTAGCTGAGAACAAATGTGTGAAGGTCAACTTTACAGATATGAGCGACAAACCAGTACTTCTAAAAAAGGGCACGAAGCTATGTAACGCGGAATACGTGACACCCGAGATTGTACTTGTAGCCCAATCGATAGAAACCGACTTACCCGCGGACGATTGCAATAAGGCGCTAACGCCAGAGGACATCAGCTGTAGCGACTCCAACGAGACGCCAGCTCTGCTGGAAATACTGAACCGTCACAGTAACGCATGCTGGCTCCCACGTGAACCTCTAGGAAATTACGCGGGAGACCAGTTGAAACTTACTCTAAGGGAAAACATAGTAGTGAACAAAGAACCGTACCGAATACCATACGCATTCCAAGGTAAACTAGACCAAATAATTAAAACCATGCTTGATGAAGGGACGATCTCGCGTTCAAAGTCTTCCTACAATAGCCCACTAGTCATAGTCAAACGCGGTGACAGGGAAATTCGTCCAGTCATTGATTACCGTCAATTAAACGATATTAGTGAACCTCTGACCTACCCCCTCCCCCGCGTCTCCGACGTACTAAACTCCTTGGGTCAATCAACGTACATGAACACGCTAGACCTCGCGAGCGCGTATTACCAGTGCGAGATTCACCCAGACGACCGCGAAAAAACAGCTTTCACTGTAGGAAGCAGCAAATACGAATGGAACAGGATACCCTTTGGGCTTCAGAGGGCTCCAGGATTCTTTGCCCGTGTAATTAATGAAGTACTCTACGACACGCTAGGCCCACAATGTCTTGCGTACATGGACGACATCATCTTATTGAGTAAAACGGCTAAGCAACACTTGGAAACGATTGAGAGCGTCTTACAAAAACTGAGCGAAGCAGGAATCAAACTAAAGATTAAAAAATGTCACTTCTTTGCCAACGAGGTAAAATTCGTCGGTTATAAAATGACCAAAGAAGGCATGACCATGACCAAGGAACGAGTAGCAGCTATCAAGGCGATGCCCATGCCGACAAATAAAAAACAAACCCAGTCCTTTCTTGGGGTCGTAAATTATTCCGTCTGTTCGTACCCAAATTCGCAGAGATCGCTGAACCTCTTTACGAGCTTCTACGAAAAATTACCAAGTTCCTTTGGACTCCCGCGCAGACGACTGCGGTCGAAACACTAAAATTAAAATTATCTCAAGCTCCAATAGTAAGGTTCCCTAATTACGACTTACCGTTTCATCTCTACACGGACGCCTCGAATTCAGGTATAGGCGCAGTACTAATGCAAGAGTACGAAGGACGATCACACCCCGTAGCATATATATCCAAAACTTTAAATAGCGCGCAGAAAAACTATTCTACGACGAAAAAAGAGGCCCTAGCCCTCGTATATGCACTCGAACAGTTCAGGCATATTATCCTACTGTTCTCCATCCACGTGTATACCGACCATAAACCGTTGTTAGGTGCTCTAAGGAAGCCCACGAAGGATGACTGCTTGCAACGATGGGGCCTGTTGATTCAGGAATACGCCATTAACCTCCATTACCTGGAAGGCAAAAGCAACATCTTCGCAGATACCCTATCTAGACTATCAGCTGACTCCAGCAGCACCAACACCATAACAACAAAGCTCCACGATGATCTCCTTGTACGAAACGAGATCTGCAACACAGCTCTACACGACTACATTCCAGAGAAAGTTCCATGGACCGAAAGGGAACTACGAAACGCGCAACGAAAGGATTCTTCATGTCGACAACTATTTGGACTGCAAAGAAACGACTGTACCCCTTCAAGTAACCCAGATACGACAAAAACTATTTATACCAATATCTTGTTAAACAGTAAGATAATCAACGGCGTACTCTACATAGTACGTAAAATAAAAAAAGGAACCCTGAGTGATGAATTCCTCGTTCCGTACCTTCCCAATAGTCTTCTGCCTCAAGCGTTCAAATTAGTCCACACCGACACTAATGCCGGACACAAAGGACCCGAACGAACACTCAAAATATTTGTTAGAAATTTCTACAACTCGCAAGAGCGACACCTGATAACACAACTCTGTGATGATTGTGAGTTGTGCATTCAATAAAAGAAGGTACCCAAATCAGTTCCCATAGAGAAATACCCTGTACCTATCAGACCCTCTCACACCATATCGTCTGACATTCTTGGTCCTCTGAGAATAACCGAAGAAGGAAACCAGTACATTCTGGTGTTCAGAGATTACACCACCAAATACACAATCCTCTTTCTTTTAAAACACAAAGATACTGATTCTATAATAGAAGCTCTACGACAAGTCAATTCCAATTATGGAACAAGCGATGTTTTAATAACTGATAAAGCCCCAGAGTACATTTTTGATAAACTAATTAACTTCCTGAAATACTCCGACACAAAAAAAGTGGAAATAGCTCCCTATTACCCAGCCTCACAAGGACTCTCAGAACGCATCAATCGGGAAGTAAACAAGCTGCTGAGAATCTACACCAACCAACTAGCTATTAACGACTGGGATAAATTATTGCCTGCAATACAGTTAACTATTAATAATACCTACAATAGTAGCATACGAGAAGCTCCATTCTACGCCTTGTTCGGATATGACTCAGCGACCACGACATTCACGCCCCCCAAACTACAGTTTAGTGAAGACGAGTTACATCAGCATCTGCGACGATTGCCAACTGTACGAACTCACTGTAGAGATACTCTACTCACCGCCCAAGCATCCTACACCGCATACACGAATGTTGGGAGAAAAATAAATCCAACTGCAGTGGGAGATCGAGTCTACGCTACCCTTCGACAGATCTCTAAACAAAAGTTAGACTTGCCGGTCAGTGGACCATTTCAAGTGACCAAAAACAAGGGTAAAGCATGGGAAAGAAATTGCTACGAAGAAAATATATGTAGTCCACCCAGACTATATAATCACACGGCAACAAGCAAGTTCCCATCACCTCCCCTGACCCGGCCACAGACCGTTACGATTCCTTCTCCACACAAGCAGGTTCCAGCACGCACCCAACCGGCGAGGGCATTCAAGCTCAACACGTGCCCAGCTGACCCCAACAGGAAAGTACAAGCAAGGTCAAAGCAGCCTACAAGCCGCAAACGCCACCACGCCGCCTGCACGTCTGCTCACCTACCAAGGACAAGGTCAACGCGGCAGCACCACAGCCCACGCTGCCAGGCATCGCCCCTGCATTGCCACGCTGCCAGGCATCGCCCCTGCACTGCCTCGCTACCACAGCCACACATTTTTCCTTGTATACTTTAATCAATAGTTCTTTGTATAATTTAAGTAACATTTCTATTGTTCTGTTCGGAATAATTAATTAACTAACAACCGTGTTCTTATCAATACTTTTATAGACAAGTAAACAAGCAGTACCATTCGATGTTACTTAGAATGACCGCTTGTTAATTAGTCATGTAAGGTATTAACCCCTTAACATATATGTTATAGACGCAATAAATGCTTGAAATGACCAATCAACTCATGAGAATCATGCTGTTTGTGGTGATGACGCAGGCAGGTCATGTATTCCGGGAGAACTTCTCCCTATCTTCAACCGCAAGCACGCCAGCAACCATCATTCCATGGCCTGGACATGCCCACATTCCAGGTGCGTTCCTTTTGTCCCGAGTAAACCTAAGCTTCATTAGCGCCTCATGCGCAAAATACTCGTCTGATTTGGACGCTGTCTCGCAAACAGCTAAGGTACTCGCAAACACAAAGTTAGTTGGAGAAACCCGAAATCAACTTAACCGATATGTTTATGTACTCCTCAAACTTGAAACAGAATACCTGAGCACCCTCAATTCTCTGTTTGACTTATTACTTTGTGATGGTCGCGGCTCAGAACAATGGACAAAATTTTACGCCTTCCGGGACCAAGCTACAATAATCTGGACGATGTTGAAAAAGGCAGGAGTGACTCAACGTACAGAAAATACTAGTCTCACTAATCAATTAGGCGCCCACATACATGGACTAAATATTACTCCAAATGTTAATAATTCAATTAATACTCCATCCCTGATAAATCACTTATCTGAAATAAGGCCCTTACTTCCAGGCGGACACAGACAGTCCCTCAGTCCGATAGCAATTGGATTGGGATTAGGATTTCTAGGAAGCTATTTATTTTCTAAGATTTTCGATACCAGTAATCAAGGCGACATCGACACCTTAAACCGCAATATTCAAACCAATAACAAACTTATTAAATTGACTAACGAGAGACTAGACATGTTGTCACAAAACGTGACTGATTCCTTTGAGACAATAAAGAAAGTTCTCAACAAACTATCAGAGACCCTAGAATTAGCAGACATTCACCAAGCAATCCAGTGGAATTTAGATCAGCTAGTAGTCAGTTTAACGGACATCCGATCTACATTTAGAACCAGCGAGCTAACTGTATCTCTGCTCGAAGAAGGAATAATAAGCCCCAAATCAATTGATATAAAATCCCCAAATAACATCATTATCGAAGGTCGTAAGTCTTTCCCATCGTTAGACTTCCCGCTTGAAATATCCCGATACCAACTAGAACATATCGCTCAAATTTTGAAGATAGAAAAAGTATCACATCATAAATTCTTGATGGTCATACCTCTGACGTATACGACGTCGTACGTTGTGTTCACATTAATAGCTCATCCCCTAAAAATAGATTCATCATCGCTGGTTATCCCTACATTACGAAACGGTTATCCCTACATTACGTAATAACACCTGATGTTGGAGGCTGAACCTATATATCATGACCAGACGCCCAGATGTGAATGGAAAGCTTTTCCACAAAATGTCACGCCATGTTGCAAATATGCCAATATCACAAGACGGGATTCACAGACTTATTTATGATAGAGACGGACCAGCATAGACTAATCTACTTTTCAGAATCTACGAAAGTAACTTTGGACTGCCCGTCCCACCAGACAAGAGACACCCTCGTTGGACTGCATAAACTTCCTTTAGCTTGTGACGTGCAGACTGACGATTTACTTTGGCCCGCTAAACAGATGGTAACTATTGAACTACCGGAGCTTAACAACTCCTTCAACTTTCTCTCTGATCCCACTTTTCTACCTATTATTGACGTGAACAGATCAAGTATCGTTCATTCCAGTCTCCGGGATCTTATTAATTAGGTAAACCTAGATGATCCATTTACCATTGACTTCGATTATCATGGGTTGCAGCCGGAACAGATTGCAGCCTACTCAATATACGCCCAGACTATACTACTATAATTGTCGTCATTAATTCTCTATTCATTGTTTTTCTGTTCATAAAATGGATATACCAGAAAAAAAACATAAATACTGGGTCACATAAATTCCACGGACTCAGAGATAGTTTACGAACTAAAAATATCCCATTCCCAAATAGAGAAGAAATGCGAGGACTCCGAGACAGCTTGAGAGCCAAAGGTGGTCATATTCGAGATGTAGCAAAACACCAATTTAAACGTAGGTCTCATAGATTCTCGACAGCCATTCCTGAACCATACCATATTGATGCAGGTACTAACACGGATAGACAGGTGTATGCTCCCCCAGCTGTCCTTGTTCCCGAACTTTATCCAGCCCTGCCTCGATATCCTTGAGAATTAACTTAGAGTTTGCGAAAGCCCCTAGGCACTTGCTGAAATGGCATTTACATTGCAACTTTGAATTAACTTCCCCCTTCCACTCAACTGAGACTTTTACTCAGTATTTCAACAAGGAACGCACTGGGCTGTAATCAATGTAATCAAATTCACGATACGTTCATAACTAACCTTTGCATGTATTTAGTGATTAATTATGGTGTACTCTTCCAACTCTCGCGAACGGGGTCACCTCCTCCTGCCCGAGCTTCAAGGACGGCCTCCAGTGTGAGCGCAGTTGGCCCAAGAAACCACATCGCCCGTTTTCTACCAATCCACGTCAAAGAAAACAAGCAGCCAACACCTGCAAGGATGAACTATACTACCTGCCCGGCGAAGAGACCCCGAAGCGTGACCGCCGCCCTTAGTTCTCTGTCGCTTCTATACTTTAGGTTCTTTGGTAGACTTTTATACTTAGACTTAATTAATATTAATTTTGTATGTAATATCAATTAGGGATAGAGGGTGCAGTGTTAAACGAACAGCGTAGTTTTCACATTGTTCAACTAACTGCATAGTTCTCACCTTAGTTTTTCATCACACCCGACCTAATGACTAGCCTCTGTGTTATCTTCTTATTTTCGCCCAAGCATAAATGTATTTCGGCCGGTACCTCCATAAAGTATAATAGCACCTTGAAGACGCAGACAGCCTAACTAGGAAACACCAGCTGCTAGCCTGTGTCTGCAGCCTTTCTCATGCAATCCACCTATCAACTGCGGTGTTAAAGTAGTAAGTATATTGCGCGCTCTGGCGCTTACCGGCTGATATAGATGCGTGTCTAACCAGGATACGAGTTCCAATGCCATAGAAGTAGATTTCCTGGTTGAGAGCCAGCCACATGTTTGCTGCCCGGGACTGCAGGAATGCAGGCCCTTCCGTGTCCCCACAGTGGGCTTTCCAATACCCCCGTGGCGTTTTGGCCTAATTCCCCCAGTATATAAGCTCTACATGTTGCTGAGCCCTCAGACTAGGTTTGAGCCCCACACACGCCTACGGTCTCCGTGCGAAACAGACCACTTGTAGTATTCAGCTCCTCATCCCCTACTCTCTTGTCCCCCTCATACTGACTACTAGATAACAAGTTAAATTGTATTAGCTTGTGAAAAGAACATAGTTTGTGTCTCTATCTTGATACTAGCCTGTGTAAAATAAAAACTACGATATTTCCGAGTTTACTTCAAATACAAACCTCAGCAGGTCTAGAATAGAGAATAGAGAAAACACGCAACAATAAACTTAAAATTTCTTCAGTCAGGGCTGCTCCATTCACCTTTTATTGTTTGCGAAACAATAGTTCTTGTTTGATAAAAGTAGATTGCTTGTACACGGTTCCTTTTTTCCTCGTGTAACTAAGCCAACTACAACGCACAGATCAGTTACCAATGCGAATAAGTAAGCTAATCCTTTCTTAAATGATTAAAGTGAAATTCAGAAAGGGATTTTCATGAACCGGTGACAGTTCAACAAACACTTCAACTCCCCGATGATCATTCGCATGATAACGGAACGCTCTAAATATTAGTTTACGCCTTGCAGAGACGCTCCTATCTTTTTTTTAGAGCTTCTGAAGCAACAATCACTTACGTTTACGCATAAATTCCCGGATTATTAAATAATTTGTACCGATCGTTTCGAAATTTGTGTCTGTGCATTCATAATAGTTTATAAAAGCATTCCCGGAGAAGATCAAATATTTTGCCAACATTTTTGCTGGTAAGATTTAAAGCACTGCACAATTTTTTGGTCACAAATGTTTATTTAAACTTTGAAAGGTCTGTTTATCTTACTTCAAAAGTGTTAATCCGTGGCCTCGGGCAAGACAAAACATTGAGGTGGTTCTTGCAACGCTGCCTGATGTTCGGTTAATCAACTCTTGCTTCTGCGTATGTACGCTGCCTGATGTTCGATTAATCAACTCTTGCTTCTGTGCATGTACGCTGCCTGATGTTCGGTTAATCAACTCTTGCTTCTGCGCATGTACGCTGCATGATGTTCGGTTAATCAACTCTTGCTTCTGCGCATGCACGCTGCCTCATGTTCGATTAATCAACTCTTGGTTCTGCGCATGTACGCTGCCTGATGTTCGGTTAATCAACTCTTGCTTCTGCGCCTGTACACTGCCTGATGTTCGGTTAATCAACTCTTGCTTCTGCGCATGTACACTGCCTGATGTTCGGTTATTCAACTCTTGCTTCTGCGCATGTACGCTGCCTGATGTTCGGTTAATCAACTCTTGCTTCTGCGCATGCACGCTGCCTCATGTTCGGTTAGTCAACTCTTGCTTCTGCGCATGTACGCTGCCTGATGTTCGGTTAATCCACTCTTGCTTCCGCGCATGTACGCTGCCTGATGTTCGGTTAATCAACTCATGCTTCTGCGCATGCACGCTGCCTGATGTTCGGTTAATCCACTCATGCTTCTGCGCATGTACGCTGCCTGATGTTCGGCTTATCAACTCTTGATTCTGCGCATGTACGCTGCATGATGTTCGTTTAATCAACTCATGCTTCTGCGCATACACGCTGCCTGATGTTTGGTTAATCATTTCTTGCTTCTGCGCCTGTACGCTGCCTGATATTCGGTTAATCCACTCATGATTCTGCGCATGTACGCTGCCTGATGTTTGGTTAATCAACTCTTGCTTCCGAACACGTACGCTGCCTGATGTTCGGTTAATCCACTCTTGCTTCCGCGCATGTACGCTGCCTGATGTTCGGTTAATCAACTCTTGATTCTGCGCATGTACGCTGCATGATATTTGGTTAATCAACTCATGCTTCTGTGCATGTACGCTGCCTGATGTTTAGTTAGTCAACTCCTGCTTCTGCGCATGTACGCTGCCTAATGTTCGGTTAGTCCACTCTTGCTTCTGCGCATGTACGCTGCCTGATGTTCGGCTAATCAACTCATGCTTCTGCGCATGTACGCTGCCTGATTGATGTTCGTTTAATCAACTCTTGCTTCTGCGCATGTACGCTGCCTCATGTTCGGTTAATGAACTCTTGCTTCTGTGCTTGTACGCTGCCTGATGTTCAGTTAATCCACACTTGCTTCTGCGCCTGTACGCTGTCTGATGTTCGGTTAATCAACTCTTGCTTCTGCGCATGTACACTGCCTGATGTTCGGTTAATCAACTCTTGCTTCTGCGCATGTACGCTGCCTGATGTTCGGTTAATCAACTCTTGCTTCTGCGCATGTACGCTGCCTGATTCACGACTTCTCAGCAACATTAGGACGGGGTATACACCCCTGCCCGATGTGCGTCGACTGCCTGACAATGATTAATGCGCTGCTTATACCGAGGATTAATGCACGGCGGCTGCCTCACAATACTTCCTGCAGTGCATATACTGCTGTCTGATAAATGGTGACTGCCTGACATCATTTGGTGCTGTGAATATATGCGACTGATTGGAAATGGTAACACTTGGTAGGTGCATGTACAGTGGCCTGATGCACGTTGATGGCCTGGCGAAACTTGATGCGGTGTTTGTCGCATTACTTGGTACTGATCTAAAAGTAACTGATGATCGGTTTAGGCACCAATGACCCACTGGACACCTTTGGCTTTGCCTAGCATTTGGATTGTTTCAATTTGTGTCACCAGGCGGCTGCAATTTGTTTGATGGCGATTTATATGCCGTCGACCGAAAGAATATTGCTAATATGAGGATACCATTCTGAGCGACGCGTCCCTCATGAATCAGTTGGCGAATAGTACTTATGATCTACCATTCAGTTCTGATCCATGCTTGTTTAATTAACAAAGATTACCTCCATTCTCCATCCACCGCCGTTGACGTTCCAGCGCTTTAGCAGTTTATGTCATGAGCGACGCAAAACCCACTAGTACAATTGAAGCACTTGACTCCGATGTGAGAGGACGAGATGGATGTTATACAAATCAGCATATAAAAACGTAATGAAGGCATTATACAATCTTAAATTATGTAGTCATTGATAAAACTTCATGGATGATAGGCAAATTGATGTCAAAGCTTTTAGTATCATCACTATAGCTTAAATCTTCTGGTGATTTGCACGATGGCTCATTTGATATTAATTTGATTTCTATACGACCATTTTGATTCAAATTATTTCTTGAGCCAACTACAAAAAACATTTTGGAAAAGGTATGTATGCAACTTTCACAGAAATAAATTCAATACAGTTCCAGTCGTTATATCTCCTGAAGTTTCGATCAATCACTCCGGATGTTACGAAATTAAACGCATATTTTCGTTAGGATTGCGTGATAATCATAGAAATGATATATACCATCCAATTGGACAAAATCGTAAGTTCAACCGACTATATTAACATGTGATACACATATTTTTAAGCTCTGATTATGATCTACATTTTGAGAGAAATAATAATGCGTGAATTCATTGCCAGTAGAAGTATGTTAATAAATTTGATATCAGGGACCCCATGACCTGCATTGATTATTTTACTCCACGAATTATTAAGTTGGACCAAGCAGGAGTCAGATTGACCACGATGGACTGAGCTGGACCAAATTAATCGAAATGGGCCACAAATGAACCAAGAAAGACCTAGGGTGATCAAGATGGTCCACGATTTTATGTACGAGTACCTTGGTTTATCCATGGACTTGGGTTGGTGAGTCGTGAAGTGCAATCACTGAAAAAAATCGTGTTAAGCCTGACGTTACAAACAGATTAGTTCAATAAAAACTTTGTGCGGTCGATGTTATTGATGAATGGACTTGCTGTCAATTGAAGGGCTGAAATGCAAAGTTGCCTAACCATATCAGATGTTCTATGTTCTTTCTACGAGAACCAGAGTGCAGTTAGGCAACTCTGCTTCTCAGCTGTTCAATTGTGAGTTAACTTTGTACGTAAAATTTTAGTTATTGAACCTCATTCAAGCAGTCCATTTCAATATCAGCGCTCTTTGCTTGTAATATTTCTTCATGGGGTTTGCATTTTTCCAAGCCTTTAAACAGATTTCTTCTACACATAAAAAAACCTTGAGACCCGCCATTTCAATCATGACATGATTGGGATTTTGACAATAACAAACCCATGCAAGGGTCACTCCAAAAATATTTAAATAATCCGACTACATAGATTGAATTCAGTTGTATATTCATTAATACGTAACATATAGAATACCCCTATGAAGTCACAGGTCAGAATATATCAATTCTTGAGAAGGGTTGGTTGAGAATATTGACAACTAACGTTAGGCCTTCGCTGCATCGATTTCAATAAATCATAGTTTCTCTGGGACATATAATCTTTCTTATACATTCCACAGACTTCACTCAAATAAATAATGATGGGAAAAGTCGGAAATGTATTTATTGATATTATAACAGACACAGCTACCGGTAATTGATTGTTATGAATGATAGCGAGGAGAGAGGAAGGAATTTACAGTTAAAGAAAAAAACTTCCGTTTGGTTTCCTGTACAAATTTTCCCAATCTATATGCAAAAATCAATTGTCTGTATACATGATACAAGAAAATCAAAAATGAAACAAAACCCGTACAACATTTCGAAATTTAAAACTACCCTTTTTTTGATGAGATGGCAGTGAATGCAAACGGATCTCAGTGCTTCAATGATCGATGTTGTGTTCTTGTGATCCAGACTCTGTATTCTGAAGAGACCATTAACTGTATCGCCCTGGGCATACAGCTGACATGGAAACATAGAATGCCCTAATAATAGAAACATATTTGGATACCCATTCATAACCCTATCCACGTATCCACAGTTAAATAAATTCATTAAGTAAATTGACAGAAGCCAAGGCACGCGCTCGTCTTCCCCACCTTAGGACTACGTCGTACTTTATTGCAATCATCAACAGGATGTAGTCCGGAATGGGAGTGCTCACGGAACAAGCCGGGCGCGTCTCCCGATGCAGACGCTGCGTGCAAACTTTAGAGAGCCTTGCCCAGGAACAGTAACATGGGAAAGCCACTGTATTTATCTAGTTAGCCAATGTGCATCACGTAACTACCTTGCTTCTGTTGGACACACATAAAGGCTAGAGACCAAGTTCAGACGAGGTCCCAGTGTGAGATGTGAACACTCAATTGCTTCTCCCCCGCCGCACCGACCGTGGCTCGCCGCTCTCATTAATGTTAATCCCGTCGTCTAAACTCGTGCCTGATGGAGACGGTGACGGCGTCAGTGCATCGTAGCTACACTTCAGAGACATTGTTGGGGCCAATAATTACATGCGGGAATATATGTTGGTAATGAACTGCTCTTCAGCTCATGTGCGTACCATATACTAGCAGTGTCGTTACCCACAGATAAACATCTACATAGAGCTATACACACTATATAAACCTACAGTAAAATTTCTTTTAACTAGAGGGCTAGGTAGATGCCCCTTGCGATGCATACATCTACCTGCCACCCAGTTCCGGGCTATCAACTTTACAAGGACTACACGCCGACAAGGACTGCGCAGGTTGTGTTCCCATACACATCTCATGGAGCTGTCAGACTGGAGCCCCCCTCCGACGCTACGGATCCATCCACACATTCTCCACCACCAGTTGTTACTTAAAGTATCTATCCACTTCATTGTAACTCAAAGTGTAATGTTTCAGGAAGAGGGTACGACACACGTCAATGAACGGTACTTCTGTGTCGTTGGACCCTACATAACCGTGTCGCGAATCCAAGGGTCAGTATTTGTGACACCTATTTGGGAGAGCCTCTTGGGATGAGTTATTTACGATTCATTGTCAGATGACTCATTATGGCGTGCCTCGATTGGCTGTACAATGTATTTACCCTAGTTCTGTTATCCCACGTTCCTTTCGCTTGTATTAAGCCAGTATTAAATGGGAGCGCAGGAGGAGCTGTGTCGCCACGCTCCATGCGTATAGTTGCTGAAGCCCCTTCTCCAGCCTGTTTTTTACCCAGAGTTTCTGAAGTACATATATATATTTATAA
>SDVV010008846.1:0-17004 GCA_016164225.1 Gammarus roeselii
ATGTAATAGAACTACCAGTATTTTCCATATAACGCAACGAAGCTCGAAAAGGGTATGTGGGAGGAGGGACATTTAAACAAACTGTGGAAGTTAAAGCTTAAATATATTTCTTAGCAAATTGGGAAGCTCAAAGAAAGATGAACCTCCTCGACACGCACAAATGACAGCATCAATAGCGTACACACCGTCCTATAAAAACTATTGTAAAAAGGAATAATACACCTATAGTTATAAAGAAATCAGAAACCAAACGGGCACGTATGCCAATTATTTCACAGTAAAAGGGAACCTGGCACGTATGCCAAAACTAAAGTTATAACGAAATCAGAAACCAAATAACACCTGCGCCCTAGGAATCATACAAAAGTGGCGCATGCCAAACACTACACCATCAAGGTACCAGACATAGTATAAGATTAAACCGGCACGTATGCCGATTATTTCACAGTAAAAGGAACTTATTTTTACATATCGCCTATGACCGTCTAACAACGGCCTCAATATTAAATAGGTTGTCGCTGGGAAATTTCAACTTGTAATAGGCGGGCCAGCCCTCGTAGATGTAGAGAACTTCAACGCAAACGCTCACCGGGGTTTATGAAGGGACCCTTGCTCTGGGTCCTTGAAGACGATGAAGTACAGACTCCCTTGCGCCTGGCTAGGCGCGTGGAGAGACCGGTCAGGGGAAGAACCCGATAATGCTCGTTGATGTACCCGATGACGCTCGTTGATGTACCCGATGACGCTCGTTGATGTACCCGATGACGCTCGTTTAATGTACCCGATGACGCTCGTTTAATGTACCCGATGACGCTCGTTTAATGTACCCGATGACGCTCGTTTAACGTAGAACCGACCACAGGACCGTTCTTGTTCAATTTGCTTTATGGGTATATAATATGTAGCGCGACTCACTTTATATGTCACACTCAGGTCTGTCTTTATGCGAATGGATCTGAAACTCGTCGAAAATTTATCTAAATCTGCTTTGAACAAAAATCTATTTTAGTTAAATGTTTTTTCCACGACTTGGTGAGGGCTCAAAAAGGCGGCGGAGGGCTCAGGAAAACGGCGGAGAAAAGCCACAGGACGATATGGTCACATGCACTCACATCGGAGATGATTACTGTATCAGCTCAAGCCACTGGTCACCAGTGCCTCTTATGGTCCGTTATTATGACGTCATCGCGCACCACCAGTGACGTCGCAGTTCCTCTAAGAAAAAAAAACCTCTGCCGGTCAGGACGCTGGTGGCATGTTGCTAAGGGATTGCTAACCTGTGCAGACGCAACGAAACGGTTTAACGCCGGCCTCACGACCGTGCCCACCATGTCACGCCTGAACTAATCAGGAGCATTACCTTCAGGATACGAGACCCCGTCGATGGCTCGGCGCTGCATAGCCAGTCTGTCTTGTTTTCGCCAGAACAGCGCTGACATCGCAAGTCTGGCTGGTAAGGCGCCAGTCCTTGCCCGATGTTATGTCGCCGCTTGTTGAAACAATGGCCCCGCCATCTCAGCGGTTTCTACTGAGCCGAGCGGCTTGCTGGTTACCCAGTGTCAGCATCCGGCGCACTGTATCTTTTAAAGATACTGCAGTCTGAATCTTGTGCAGCGATGTATCCTTCGAGGATACTTGCAATCTGTATGATGTACGCTACCGGCACGGGCAGCGCCACAAACGTTTATATGTTGGTTATATGGAAAATATAAAAATGTTGGTACACGCCTGGAGCGTTCAGGGCCGAGTCGGCCGGGAAGTTTGCTGCTGCAACCGGTTGCGGCGAGTAAGTGTGCTGTCGCTCAACATCGAACTTCAACACGACGAACAAAATGCTCTTTAATTACGTTTTCTTTCGGTTTTATGCTCCCCTCAACAAATATTTTTAACCCAACGAACGTTGAGTGGTGGTGCATTTATTTGCTCAATAGTTTTCTTTAACGGAGTGGTTTTCAAGTTTAGTGTACGTTGATTGGGTGCTTAATATGTTTCTATGCTAAGAAGTTACGTCCGTCCGCAACCGGCGACGAGAGATTGCACAGTTGCTTGTTCATGATCAAGGAACATGACACACTAACTTGCCGTCTACAAGTTAAGAGAATCGTGAAACGGTCTATGAGGTACCATAATATATCATCGTTCTAGGTTCCAGGATTAAACTTCCATCTTATGTTTCTGTAAACATAATAACACATAGTCGGGCATATGAGATATTTTTTTGTAATTAACTTAAATGAAAACTACACTCAAACAAGGGAACATTATTTGGTATTTTTTAGCAATTAGGCATGTTTCACATGATTACCAGAGGATTATCTTCACTATCTATTACATAACATAACAGATTCTTGACATTACAAGTTATAACAAGGCATAACAATATTATTCCTTGTCCACGAGAAGGCCTAGATGGGTCAAGCGGGCTCCCTCTATCGTGGGGTTCTGCCTGCTGTGGTGACGTCTGGGGTTCTGGCCCAGTGAAAGTCTCTCAAGCCACCCTATTTCATGTCCTCGCCGGTGGTGATGGCGTCGTGTGCATTGTTTCTGTGATGTTGGCGTGACAAGACTGGGCGCTGCTTGCGCCTCGAGCCCACCGACTCTTACAAGAGACCTGAGCTAAAGCAAATACACTGCATTTCTTCCAGAGGAAAATGGAAACCATGCAGGACTAGAGAACATGTTTATTAAGTCTTTTAAAAATATTTGGCGATTCCGAACCATTTAAGTGCATGAATCAATTACTCGTTTTTAGGCCGGAGACTGAGTATTTCATCAGGCCGAGCAGCACTTGAAGAACTCTACTCCTTCAAACCGCCCTCTCCCCGTGGCCGACTTTCGAAGTCTTCAACAGCTACGTCACCGACATCTCATACTCCAAGCTCCAAGATACAAAAAATTGTTCATATTCACACGTTAAGAGTCAACAGTCTGGCTTTCTGTGACGAATCTCCGGTGAGTCGAAAACTTTTTCAAATCGTCTCGAATCAAAATATGATATTTGGATTTTGCCCAGAAAATCATGTTACCCATTATTTCATCATTCAAGTTTGTACATTTGCAGTGATTATTCAATCTGTTGTTATAGACTAAGAAAACTTCTAAATATAAACCAGGTTCAACAATTTTCACAGAATCCGGTCAAGTACTTGGTAGAACTTTTGATTAAACCACCAATTCAAAAAAAAAAAATTCAACGAAACCCTTCGCTGAAAGTGGCTTCAAATGGTTGACTATGAAAGATTGTCTTTTCCGCTGTGTTCTGGTCTACAGATTGAAGGTTTCATGATGTCTTCTTTAATGTGGAAGAGTGTATTTAATAAACATTTCTAACAAGGCCCGTTTGTGAGTGGGAGCTCTAATGGTTGACCTCGCAAGTATGTCGCTCCTGACGCATTTTTCAGTTTGAGGGCTTCATGAGGGGTCCTCAAGTGGTTCCTGATGGTTGACATCGAAACAGTATCTTCCGCGACCATTTTCAGTTCCAAAGCTTCATAGGATCTCCTAAAGTATTTAGGAGAGTTTTCAATCAATTGCGTACGCGATAAAATTCCCATTTCTGACAGTATACCCTCATGGTGGATGGCCCCAAAATCAGTCATTTCCGCTGCGCTCTTCAGTTCGAAGACTTCGTTGGATCTGATCAAGTATTTGAGATGCGCTTTCACAAACTGTATTGACAAGGACATTCATTTCCAACGAGTCGCGTTTCTGACAGTGGCTCCTGATGGTTGGTTACGGAAGACTGTCGTTCCCCCTGCATTCTTCATGCGAAAAAACTCTTCCTGGAGATCACCCCGGCCAGGACTGTGATCCTGTGGGGGAGCAGTGGGGCTCTCTAGCCGGCTGGAATGTCAAGAGGATTGGACACCCAGAAATATTGTAAGTAATGATACTAATTGAATTCGTAGACAGGAATGATTCAATTTCTTGCTACTTCAAGGGAAGTTTTTCCAATAATATAATCCCTATTAATTTGGTTAAATCAGTCTACGTAGGATATTGTGGGATGTTCGCTCCAATTAAATCAGTTTCCTTGTCATACAAACTCAAGTTGTATAGTTTGTAAATTGTTATTTATAGTTGTCTGTACTATAGGTGTGCAATTAAATGTCGACAATACGGCAGTTCAAAACTCGTTTGCTAAATTTAGCATAAAATGTTTCCGAATTTTTTGCGTGTCATGTTGATTGCATTCAAAATAAGCGTTACAAGTGTCTTTCGTCGATTATCCAGGTAATTGTAAATTGATTCCCCTTCTCATCCATTGTTTCTTTGTACACAATAGGCTCCAAGCCCCTTTGGCTATCACTTGCGTGAGCTGGAATCAGGAGGACCCTAGTTACGTGGCTGCGTCCTCGCTAGACGGCACAATAAGAGTGTACAACCTCGAAGGAGTGACAAAGACTGCTGTTGTTATGGATACCAGGTAACATGTAAATATCACCGGCAAAAGGTTAAAATAAAATTCTTAGGCTATTCTAAATTACTATTGATCAGTGGAAAATATTGTCAACATTTCTGTCATTGACTTGAAACGTATGGCCGGTGATTCTCAGCGTGTATAGACTCAGATAATATGTATTTTAATTTCTGTACCTGTTAGTATATCGGAATTGAATAAAGACAATATCTCCTCCAAAAAACTATTAATGTCGTAGCTATAAGTGCATGAAGTATATAAACGGGTATTCGATTGTAAAAACTATACGTTATTCATTACAGATTATTGACTGTTTGATATAGAGTATAATGAAATAATTTCTGAAGCAGCACACCTTCACAAAAAAAATATATTCCCTGAGACTTCTTACATAATACAGTCGATACCAAACTTTGTTTCCTAAAGAACATTGTGAACCCTCAAGTGACCGACCAGAATGCCATCTGCAAACAATCTGGTTTCGGATGAATTTGTGATTCTGGTGCAAACATTGAGATCTGTTTCATTGCTCCAATAAGGTTTCATTATCGGACTGAGTAATTGCAATTAGCAGCTGTAATGTAAAGTGAGTTAATTGAAGGCAATATTTCATAGATTTAACATGAGAAGAGTCATGTTGCAAGCCCACTGTATACTTCAGCCGCCCCATCGGGGCATTCGAGGAAAAGTCACAGCGCCCTGATCAGCAGCTGGGGGAAGGCAGAATGGCTTCGTAGCCTAGATGAAGCAGAGCTAGATTAGAAGAGTGCATGCACCAACTGCCTGTGGGGGTATACAAGCTACAGCTATCTGAAGCGATGGTGTATCTTAAAAGCACCCCTTGTTGTAGCGACTCTCCGTGGAAGCATTGCGGTCCTGTGTGGAGCATGGAGTGGCGCGGTGCTCAGACCATGTCTACGAAAGGGAGACCCGTGGGCGACCGTCGGCCCGTCAACGGAGCGACAACACGGAGCGCTCTTCATTTCAAAAGACGACTGGTCGGCAATGAGGTGCTGGAAACGGGCGGTAGCTATAAAGAAAGTGTTTACCTTCAAAATTTGCCAATTGGTCATTAATCCATATGTCTATCTTATTAGAAATGGATTTGCTATTGTTTGAATTATTGGAAAATTAATAGTTGCCTACAATGAACAATAAAAACGATTTCTAAGAAATCACAGAAGCGTTCGACATATGTGAGCGAATAAGTCCAGAAAGTTAACTAACATTTGTTAACACATTTCACGCAGTCGTTTGAATAAGTGTTATCTCAAAAAATGGACTTGCAGTTTCTGCCAAATGATAGTCGGCACGACGGTGAAAGTAGAAGGCATCGCACCATGTTCAATTTTAATGTTGCTGAAAACAAAAGGTGGCTACGTGCTACAATAATCCTCCAAGATGTCAGTCATGATGGAGAGGAATTGACCTGGAGTAGGTCTTGGTGATATAAAATTTAGTGTTGACTAGTTGGTTTTCCGGCACTAAGCAAGGGAA
This sequence comes from Gammarus roeselii, assembly GCA_016164225.1. Lineage (NCBI taxonomy): Eukaryota > Metazoa > Arthropoda > Malacostraca > Amphipoda > Gammaridae > Gammarus > Gammarus roeselii. The sequence goes on from SDVV010008846.1 coordinate 5,918, forward strand.
ACTGAATAGGTTGTTTGAAATCTTGTTCACTTAGTTTTAAAGATTAGGTAAAGTTTTGCGACATTAACGTTATAATTGGTTATCAACAATAATTTAATTGAACCTAAGGATAGTTTAATCTGAGTTTTTTTGTTTATGTATAATGATGTTAAGTAAATGTATTTATTAGTGTGTAACCATAAATAGTTAACTAAATTGATAGATTATTTTCAGAATATTCATATTTTGTTAGAAAGGACATAGCTCAACACGTGGCTCAATTAATATAAAAATTTCAGATATAAACCGTAGACTCATTCAATTTTTAAAATTAAAGTTTACAAATTTGAGGTAACAAAGGGCGCCCTTCTGTTCCATTGAAGAGCAGGTTTCTCACGGTAAGCTTTAATCAGGATATATTTATAAAGGAAATATAGTATTATGAAACAGAACAAATCCCTTCCATTCAGGGGAAACGATCAAAATGTGGTAGGTGTTTCAGCATTCGTGGAGGATGGTGACATTGGCACATTCACCCCCCGGAACTCTTGTTAACGGCCCGTATCACATGGTATTCAGAAGTAGCAAAGCACTTACAACAGCCGCAAATGATATAGAACAGGTTCTTGGATGATCTTTCTGCGCAACGTATATTTTTCCTTGATCACTAAATCAAAAGATTTACCCGCTCTATATATTATTGATGGATTATATTCAAAATGGTACACTGAATCATGTAAGACGTGACTATGATTTCGAGTAATATTTTCTACAATTACTACAGGCAGACGATACAGCTGCCATGACGGACACGTGCCTCTGCTTGGTGAGCGTCTCAGAGGACGGTTTCGTCAAGGAATGGCTCATGTCGCGAGATCGAGGCTTGTGCGGGTGTTCAGGTGAGTATGACAAACTATCGTGCAAGACGTGGACGTTGAAATGTCAATCATTTGGAGATAATGGGGACGTTTAGACGAGTTGTTGTATTTCCGAATTGTGTGTTGAATGTGAAGGCACATGGGAAGATCTTGAAAGACCGACGACAAATATGTCGAACGATTGAGTGTTGTAAATGTATTCCGATATGACATGTCCAAAGAACGAGGCCTCTGTGGGTGGGCAATGCTCGTGCGAGTGGTTGGAAGATGACAGGCTTTGTGGATGCCCGTGCGAGAATGTCTAGAGGTTGACGGTTATAAGGAGATCGGGTTAGTGTCGAAAGATCATAGACAATGGCGATACCGAATCGAGAACGACTTGAGATCGAAAGCTTCTAGTGAGTTCATGCGTGTGTAGAAATATCGATGACCATTTGGATGCCTGGCATGAATGCCTTAAGATCGAAGTTATTATGGAGTTCAGGCCAGTGTCGAAACATCGAAGACACCGTGGATGCCGAATCGAGAATATATTGAGTTCGAAGGTAATTAGGGAGTTCAGGTGAGCGCGTCAAATGATCGAGAACACTGTGAACGCTCCGACGAGAATGTGTTGCGACAGAAAGTTATTTTAAAGCTCAGGAATATTTTACTTTAGATTGAGGGCCATGCCGTGGACCAATGCCAAATCCACAATGTGGTGGGCCTGCGTTTAGTGTGGATTTTCAGACGAGTAGGTTGAATACGTAATTGTATACATTTGATTGGTGGATAATGTCTATAAATGAAAGTGCTGAGTGGATGTTTGCGAGAGTACCGCATGAGATCGAGAGCTTTGAGTGTGCTTTAGATACAAACAAATTCAGGTTTGAAAGAGTTCACGATTTATGTCACATTTCCATGAGAAGTTTTGACTGGTCTTGGAACGGATTTGTGCGTCAGAGTTCCCTTCTGCGAACGCTATATAGCAATCCGAATGTGAATGATCTCAGACGAGTAACATTCGGCCAGCACGAAATTGGTTGTCTGCACTCTACTGGGTCGAACAATTTCTACTGCAAATGTTTAATTTTCTGATGTACACCTGCACTCTACTTGGTCGAACTACTTCTACTGCTACTTCTACTGCAAATGTTTAATTTTCTGATGCACACACCTAGCGATGACGAGGCTGGGCTGTGAAAACAAATGTGGAGGCATGGCGATGTCCCGCGGGGACATGCTTTATGATATCTAGCTCACAGTTTCCAGCATCATCCGACTCGACTGTTATGGCACTTAGGATGACCTCGGTTGTGTTCACTGTCTGGATGTAACAGGTGCACTGTGTTTGCTTTGTGCCAACCGAGTGGGCAACGTAAGAAATGATCTGTAATATCCAGACAGCGAGCATTACCGAGGTATTCCCGCGTGTCAAACCGTCGAACCGCTCGACCGAAAAGCATTATTAACTTTTTTTGTGCAAATGACCTCGATAAAGCGCATATGGATTCCCTTTCAAACAAGCTCCCGCTCCACTCAACACCTGCCCGGCATTCTAACTTCTTGTGAATATCTCAGCATAAATTCTACTGTGGCAGCAGCCGCGATATTTTAGCTAAAGTGATGAATTAAGAAAACAAATGCAAAGTGGCGCAGGCTGCTGTTTAGCAGGAGCCAAATGAAGTAGCTAAATGCCTTCCTGGAAAGAGTATTTGTCCAACTCTGCGTCGCGAAATTGGAAATTAATATATTGGGCCAGCTCATCTGCTGAAATGTATTGGGCCAGCTCATCTGCTGAAACAAAGCAGGAAGTAGAGGTGTTGAGTTGTGGGGAGTTGCGGGAAGGGAGGGGGATTGGAGGGGGTGGGGGAAAGGGTGATGACGCAATTGAAATCCATTGGGTTGATGAAAGAAAAAATAAAGAAAGGAAAAAATAAACGTTTATTCACGAGATGCCTTTGCTATTCTGGTAGGGATACAAAGTATTTCTTAGTACTAAAATATATGTACTTGGTTCCAAATAAAACTTGGAAGCTTTATGGAAGAAATGAGACGTTCGGGTCGATACCAGATCAGTGCTTGTAAAGTATTGCTCTGGCTAGAAACAAAGATCATGAATAGCGCCGCTACGTATGAATAATTCGCATGAATCCAGCCGACCAAGGAGAAGTATTTCGGGATTCGGGATATATACATATATATAAGACATTATTGGTCGAACTTCATTGTGGTTGAATTCAAATCCCTTGTGTGCCAAAACAAGATCTGTTTTAATCGTTCTTGGAATTGCCGAAATTTTCCCTAATCTTTTCAAACAATAGCCTTTTCCATGCCTCTTGCGTGCGGCCAATAGGACTGCAAATCAGAAGAGCAGGTGCCTCAGAGCGGAAGTCGATACGGGTCGGCCATTGGCATGTGTATTATTCCTCGAAATTACGGAGTTCATGGCCTGCTTCAAAGCTACGGAGGAGTATTCCATTACTCATTTGAACTGACTTTTTATTTCTTTTCCTTACAGTTTGAAAACAATAAATGAACAAGAATACGCGCATAGCCCAATAAAATTCCTAAATTCTTATGCACAGTTTATTTAGCATGCCTGACAGAACGGAATTTTGTGAAGTGGCAATGAACCTGAATTGCCTATCAACTTTGGAGGCATTTGGGAATTCAAAACCTTGTAAGTCACTTAGCGGGATTGTGTACCTAATACCTAATATAATAGAACAGATAATATTATTCGTTCAGTTGATGTCCCTGTTAGCAATAAGTTCTTCATATGTCATATAATGACTCTTATATGAGAAACTAGATGATAAAAATTATGTACACAGTTTTTTGAGTAGTCAGCTGAACGCTGTTCTCTGCTGACACGAGCCATCTTACACACTCTGACGTCACAGTCACTAGAACAACATTAGGTTATCGATTTCCATAAGTAAATGTTCTTCCCTCGTCTATGGTACGTGTTTTATTCGTATATATCTATCTATTGACCAGGGAAATGGGTTCTATGATATATTGTCAATATCCTCGCTTTACGGCATTGTTTTACAACTGCAACTATTAGTAGAACCACTCATGTCAAAGACCTCCACGTCGGTCTTCGTAGGAACATTTTAATATTTCTTATATAACATGAAATTTTTCTCAAATTATTCATTTCAGATTTGTTTTGTTCAATCGAAGAATAGTGATTGCGTCCGACTTCTTGTCTCATCAGTAAATAACAGAGCTCCTTCTATTTTTTCCAGTGCTGCTACAGATTCGCCTTCCATCTTGGTTAACACTGGAGACGGTGCAAGGAATCGATACTCTGATGCTAGCTGCTCAATCCCTTCCCAGAGCTGGTAACGAAGAAGGATCTAGTCCTGGAAAAGGCCCGGTTAAGCAAGACTTAGTGACTGCTACTCCGACTCTGAAAGACGATTTCGAGAGCATATTTGGAACGGCCGCTGAGCTTCCTTTAGAGTCCAATTTCGAAAGTCATCCACCTTCAGTTCCGAGCTTGGAGAAAGATCGTGTAACAGGCCTCGAACCTGAAATGGCAAACTCTTTGTTAAGTGAAAAGCGGGCTACTGACATTGATCCAAATAGAATGACCGGCAGCATAATGATATCCAAACCAATTATAGACAGGCACAAGGAAATCGGGAAGCCCACACCCGAGGTGAGCGGTAAAGATAGGAAGTTGCCGAAAGGTAGACTAGACCCTACGACAAAAAACAAAGATGTTGGGAAAGATGCTAATGATGCAGAAGACTGTATCTTGATGGACGCCTTGGAGAAACGAACTTGCCTGACACTAATGATGGCTCAGTCTGTGCCTGCCAGCAGCCTGCACTTTCGGCCAGCGGACAAGACAACTTATCTCCTGGGAACCGTCAGCGGACACGTGCTTCTGGTTAGAGCTTTCTGGTTGAAACTTCTCCTAGTAGTTCTTCTGGAAGGTCTTTTGGTACTTCTTCTGGTAAATCTCGTAGTAGCTCACTGGTTGGAATTTCTCGTGGTCCTTTTTCTGTTAGTTCTTCTGGTACTCCATCTGGAACTCTGGTAGTGGCTCACTGGTGGAAACTTGTGGTACTTCTTCTGGTACTTCTGGCATAAGCGCACTGGTTGAACTTCTTCGGGTACTTCTTCTGGAACTCTTGGTTAGAGCTTACTGATTGAAACTTAGATGTATTATCATGAATAGTTGAGCTGAACCCGGTTCTTTTGCTTACTGATTGACTATGTTGTTGTATAATGATGACAAAAAAAACTCTCAGTTCGAAATTGTTGAAAAACTTGCGCTGATGACAAAACACGTAGTCAAATTAATCATTAAATATTTTGTGTATATACTTATATTTTTATCGATATATGTAAACGGAAACTACCTTAACCCGAATAAGACATTACCCTAACAATACTTTACACCATCAAAAACATTACATCTCTATTATTAGGTTTATCCAAATGTTCCGCACAGATTCAGGTACTAATTCCTTGCAGGGCAATTAATCATATCCCTAAAACATTTTCAGCCTTGGTATAGCTTAGGGCATTCAATCAGAATAATAGCAACGCGCAGCAATAATATTATTGTCTTAGAGCGCATAGTCCGGCAACTCTTACTATATCCTCGTCTAGTAGCGATTGCCCATGGCCGTGTGATTAATGAAACAATGAGACAATTATTAATCGTTTAAACGAGCACAACTAAAATATAGTCTTATGCTATTAATATTGTTTGCGGAAAGAACCCTACGTTTGGTAGTTTCCATCCAAATACGATCTCCCTCCGGAGCAAGATGGATTTTTTTTTCTTATGAATATGTTTAACTGCTCGGTTGTAGTTCGATTGATTTTTTTTGAGTCCTAACGAGCGCTTCTGAGCGAGATTTCACTTGGACACAACCCAATCGAAACCAAATTATGCTAAATGAGAGACGTCTTATGTTAGTGACTGACGATCTTCCCTACTTATTCGTGGCGCGGTGGAGTTTCGTATTCCTACGTAGTGACTTGTAGGTCAAGTATTGAGCAACGAGGAAAAAAATGATCGCATTAATAAGACTCACATCATTGACCTCTATTCTCCCTGAAGACTCACATCATTGACCTCTATTCTCCCGGGAAAAAATGCCCCCACTCGAACGAGCTCGTATGCCTTTAAATATTCTCCTGGAGGGCAAATAATTCGTGAAAGCTGCAGATGAAAAATGAAAATTTGTTACCTCATAAACATTGGGATGATGAATCCCATAGAGCATTCGCAATCTTCCGGACTTAAAAAAAACATTACAATACTTGAAGCCATCGTTTGCATTAATGTGCAAGTAATGCTAGGATAAGCAAAAATGTAAACAAATGTAGTATTATTTCAAACATCACTCATTAGAAGAGTCTTGAATTCAATAATATGAATGCATAGTTTCTAGAAGTTACGTGCAATCTTGAGCAATATAGTACATTTATTTCAGTATTCAAGAATAGTTCAATTCGACGTACTTATAAAATTATGCGGGAACACCGACAATGATGAGTCAGAATTTAACATAAAGTTAGGTTTCCTTGGATTACGCCCCTAATTATTATATGAAAGCATTCACATTCGTTGTTGCCATTTTTTTCTGGTACCCTGGACGTCCATGTCCCTTGCCAAGTCATTAAGCAACAATAAATTCGTGACGAAAGTCTTTTTACATTCGGGCCACATTACAGTGCGGGTAATTTAGTGGCTGTCATGATAAAGGAACGTAAAGGAGTGACCTCCTGCAAAGTAATGTTGGTAATCCAGTGTTATGTGTCACATCACCGAGTGCTATTGCTACAGTTTTACAAATGTCTATAATGCTAATGAGCGTCACTATGAGTAGTGGGACACTAGAGAGTATTACACTGGGTGGTGTGACACAGGAGAGTGTGGAACTAAAGAGTGTGAGTCAAGAGAGTGTGACACGAGAGATTGTGACACAAGGGAGTGTGAGACAAGACGATGCTACACTAGATAGTGGGACACAAGAGAATATGACACGAGAGATTGTGACACAAGGGAGTGTGATATAAGACGATGCTACTACACTAGATAGTGGGACACAAGAGAATATGACACAAGAGAGCGTGAGAGAGTCTTGTGGAGAGAATGACTGGAGAGTCGTGTAGGGAATGACAATGCTAATTTTGACTCTGGGGAGGGTGACATTCATGTAGTCTGATACTAAAGTGTGACACTGCATGGAGAGCGTAACAGTGGATAGTTAGACCGCTGGAACAAGCAGGAAGTGTGCGCTCCACTGTAGAATATGTGACCCTAGGGAGTATGTGACCCCTAGAATATGTGACCCAAGGGTGTAAGACTTTTGAGTATTCAATGATCATACATAACATAAAAACGCACGGAGTCAAAATCATGTAAATTATGTAAATTAATGCTCTGCAGTAAACAACCGCTCATTTCAAAGATTTACTAGTATTCATTGGTTCACTGGATGACTGCTTTGTATAGCCCCTCATTTCAAAGATTTACTAGTATTCATTGGTTCACTGGATGACTGCGTTGTACAGCCCCTTCATTTCAAAGATTTACTAGTATTCATTGGTTCACTGAATCACTGCTTTGTACAGCCCTCTCATTTCAAAGATTTACTAGTATTCATTGGTTTACTGGATGACTTCTTTGTACAGCCCTCTCATTTCGAAGTTTTACTAGTATTCATTGGTTCACTGGATGACTGCTTTGTACATCCCCCTCATTTCAAAGATTTACTAGTATTAATTGGTTCACTGGATGACTGCTTTGTACAGCTCCCTCATTTCAAAGTTTTACTAGTATTCATTGGTTCACTGGATGACTGCTTTGTACAGCCCCCTCATTTCAAAGATTTACTAGTATTCATTGGTGCATTGGATGACTGCTATGTACAGCCCCCTCATTTCAAAGATTTACTAGTATTCATTGGTTCACTGGATGACTGCTTTGTACAGCCCATTCATTTCATAGATTTACTAGTATTCATTGGTTCACTGGATGACTAGTTTGTACAGCCCCCTCATTTCAAAGATTTACTAGTATTCATTGGTTTACTGGATGACTGCTTTGTACAGCCCTCTCATTTCAAAGATTTACTAGTATTCATTGGTTCACTGGATGACTGCTTTGTTCAGCCCCCTCATTTCAAAGATTTACTAGTATTCATTGGTTTACTGGATGACTGCTTTGTTCATCCCCCTCATTTCAAAGATTTACTAGTATTCATTGGTTTACTGGATGACTGCTTTGTGCAGCCCCCTCATTACAAAGATTTACTTGTACTCATTAGTTCACTGGATGACAGCTTTGTACAGCAAGCCCGTCTAATATTATCTTGTTCTCTTTCTGCTTACTGCAGCAGCATGTTCTCTCTACGAGCCACAAGTTGCTGTACAGCTCCTCTCAAGATCACTGACTATAGGGGTCATCATCGTTATCATCTCCTCCTAATGCTCTAATGCATCGAGCTTTATTTGTGTTGATATAGATAACTGAGCAGTTTGATATATTTTCTGAACTGATATTAGTCGATTTTCCAGTAAAGTCATGGTTTGGTACCGGTGATAATCAGACGGGCTCAATAATAGAAAAGGTGTAGAAATATATGCAGCAATTGGATGATTTGCTATTAAATGATTTCGCATATCAATGAAGAGCTCTAGACCTGGCTAGATACCTGTAGTCAGTAAGTGCATACATTGTTTTCCAATTTATGTTCATCCTCAAGACCAGCATTGTACCCTTTTAATTCTCATATTGTGAATGCTTATAGTTACGATTCTGCTTGTGCAAGTTCTACATGCATTTCGACCTTTTTCCACATACACCTGTTAATTAGACATGTGATCGTCATGTTCATGTTCTTCCACAAATGCTTTTCTTGTGTTCACTTTGTGACCGCTTTATACAATTATCTAACCCCTTTGCTCCGACTTTGATCTCACATTGTGTGTATTTAGTACTCGCTAACCATTTTGTAACCTCTTTGCCCCTAGTGCCGAACCTTCGAGCGGGATCGCTGTGCCCAGGTATATTGTGGCCACACGGCAAGAATCTCAAGGGTAATGTGGAGGATCTCTCCAGGATCATCAAGCCGAAGAGCTTCTGAAAATTTGAAAATTAGTTCCTCCTTTCGAAACACTTCCTCAACTAACGTCGGATCACATGGAGCTGGACAGAATCTCGGTGTGAACGGGTTTTCAGAAGTTGGCGGTCAAGAAGAACTTGGACGTCCTCTCGATGAACCTCAGCCGCATCATGACGCTCAGCAAAAGTCGGAGAGACGGCCGGGGTCAGATGAGGCCCCCTCCATTTTCCTGACAGCAGCTCTGGATGAGACGGTTCGGGTGTGGCACATGGACAAACCGAAGACGCCTCTAGCGGTGCTCACAGTGCCGAAGGTGAAAAATGAGGCCCTGGGTTAACGGTATTTCGTGTTACACGATAAATGAATAAAGACGTAGACGCATTTTTCCACCCCACACAGCGCCGAAAGTTAAAAATACTCCTAAGGCTGTTGTTATTCGAATTATATACAAGATGCATATTTGTTTTGTTCTGATGCATCCAATCTTTTTATTATCTAATCGTAAGACACTAGCATTCCACAGAAAAGCATATATTATAATCTGAAATAAGTGTATTGGAACACACGCATAGTTTCCAAATTTAGCAAGACGAAAAATGTTATATATACAATATCAGTACGCTGAGATCTTGTTCGGTTGTTTACAAGTATCTCGGAAGTTGGTTTCCTAATTTTTTTGCCCAAATCCCACAGCAATTCTGTTGTGAGCTTTGAAGTCGATATACTCTTCTTTGCAATGCAGATTAAGAATTAGAAAACGGGTTATGGGGCTGAAAAACATTCTTTCATAAAGAAAACACTTGCTTTGTGTCTGGGTCGGCAAAATAAGTTACGTTTTCCGGTTGACAAACGCCGCTGCCTGCACCATTATTTTTTGTTCATCATTGATGCTAGTTTGTGATACCAACATTGACTCAAGATTTTCCATGCTTTCCAAAAAGTGTATTTTTTTTCATGAACGAACTGTGAATGAGGATATTAAATGTCAAGTGCTGAACCCTTGGTGTGTCTTCCTGACTTTGTTCGATTATTTTAACGAAATAATTCAGAACGGCACAGGTGGTAACCTGGCTACCGAGTGGCGTTCTGGCTGTATTAACCATCAAAAAACAAATCATTTATTGAAGTATAGGAAACAAAATACTACTGTACACAGTAAGCCCTACCAGATAAGTCTAGTGATATATCTGGATGTCATCCTTAGTTGTTCCCCCTTTTTTTTTCTTCCTTTCCATAAGAACGGCGAGGGGGGTTACCTGGATGCTGTGTGGTGCCCTTGGTCCAACAACCTGCTAGCCGCTGTAAGGTCCGATGCCGTGGACCTCTGGGACATCTCTCTGTCGGCGCACACGCCTGTGCTAACCCACTCAGTGGAGGGAGCCACCACCGTTGCCTTCGCCCCCACCACTAGGGTAACGTTATTTCCTCCCATGGAAAACAATGCCTGTAGACGAAAGAAGACGGATTTTAGAAGAATGTGTAATATATAAAAGAAGTTGGCATATTTCAGCGTTATCATATCTAAAATAATCTGTCAATAAATGTATTGATATTCAGATTTATTATTTTCTTTATTGCCTGGATACACATGAGATCTGCCACAATATATTTTATACTATCTCACTGTATTATCATCATATTTGTTCTTAGATTACTGAGTTTACAATTTCACTGTCAAATGAAATCTATCGGGTTTGATTACATCATTGTAACGTAACCTCCAACGGAAATGATAAATAAATGTTTCGCCATTCCACCGCTTTGGCGAACATCGTTCTTGTTTGTAGATGTTTGTATTGCCGTTTAGAAGTAAAATATGCAAGCTCCTGTGCTGTGACCTTAACTCTTGACCATGCTCTGTGGGTGATGGTGTACTTCCGAGTAAGTGTCACTGTGACACAGGAGCATATGCATGCTCCTGTGCTGTGACCTTAACTCTTGACCATGCTCTGGGGGTGATGGGGCACTTCCGAGTAAGTGTCACTGTGACACAGGAGCATATGCATGCTCCTGTGCTGTGACCTTAACTCTTGACCATGCTCTGTGGGTGATGGGGCACTTCCGAGTGAGTGTCACTGTGACACAGGAGCATATGCATGCTCCTGTGCTGTGACCTTAACTCTTGACCATGCTCTGTGGGTGATGG
>SDVV010008847.1:2022-17003 GCA_016164225.1 Gammarus roeselii
CACCGACGTGAGGCGATCTCACTGTTTATCGTCACCATCGTAATTAGGCCTCTTACTGGGGAAATTGCGTTTCATTATTGAATTCATCAGTAGTCGTACGCGTCTAGGGACGTAACTGTGGATTAACTCGGAACGTCATTGACTCGTATTTGGGAATGGACGAATATAGGAAGGGTACTCGAGCTGAACAGTAACATCAATTGTCGGGCCTACCAAACTCTGTGGAGGGGGAACTTCAAGTTGATGGATCACCAATTACCGGAATTCTGCGTGACTATGCTGCTCGAGATAGCCAGTCCTGACAAACTTGTGTATCCGAGTAATTAGTGTAGTTTAGAATTAGTTTGGGTAAACCCCCTCCTATTACACAGTCATTGGTGGGTAATAGATTATGGAAAGTCTTTTGCAGCTTAATTTTGTGCCTAACTTGGGCTAAGAATGCTGGATTGAAGTCACAAACATACTCTTTGCTTGTATGTGTCTTGTCTGCGTGGGTAAGTATGCTGGTTGCTCCATTGAATTAACATTAAGTAGACCTATCCTATTACCATATCTTTTCTAGTCATTTGTTGCCATAGGCCACCAGATCACCAAAAAGCTAAATTGTTAATTAATGACTTCCGGTTGTGGAAAAAATTCTGTTTACGAAAAAGCAACAGCTTCACACCTACTTGCTGCCATGAAGTAGTGCAAACCCAGCTTTGATGAGTTGACCCAATTATAAGTGCCTAACCCCGTAGATTAAACCCATACCCACTAACATTTGGGGGTTTTCCAGTCATGTGTTCTCCTAACCTTATTGTCTTGTTTATGGTGTCAAAAGTCCCCAGGTGTAGTTTGGCTGCAACAATGTTATCAAAGTCAAATATTTTAATAAGTAAACTATTGTTGTCTTATGAGAATCAATTGATCAAAAGGAAACACCTGTGTCAAAAGACAGTCACGTCAAGGGTCTACACTTTGTTCAATATAGGTTGATTCATGAGGAACCGTATCTTAATAATGAAAAAAGTACCAGTGTTGGGATGAACATGTTGATTAAAAATCTGCAAACGTTTTGGAATCTACACTTGTCATGCTGCCAAGAAAATAATATTTGGTCACATTGAAATTAGCTTCATCCAACATTGAGAAATTAGTTACTGAGCTATTATGTTTTCTGGTTTTATACTATCAAATGACATAATACTTGTGTAAAGAATAACAATGAAGTTTATTATGTGGAAAAACCATAATGGTCACTAAAAAAATAAATAAAGGTCAACTCCAATTATTTTTCACCTGTGTTGACTTATGAAGTTGTATATTTGTATGGCTGTACATATTAACTTTCTTGTGCATCAAACTGAAGTCTGGAGCAAATCACTAGTTCTAACATTCAAGTTTCACACTGATTCTCCAAATTACAGACCTGTAAGCTTGAAATTGGATTGATGTAAACCAATGGAAAGACTAGTTGTATAGCGTCGACCGGAATGACTCCCCGCGGTCGGAAACGCGGGTTGACTGCTCGCACCCCCCTTAGGGGCACTAAGACGTCGGAAATGTCACCATTTGACTACGGGGCTTGAAAGAGCGGGTCTTCTTTAGTAAGTATTAGTTATTTATGGAAATTCGATATGCACACAGAATTGATGAAAAATTGCCAAAGTGAAGGTGTGTTTTTCAGGTCCCTGATAATTTTGGTGCAAAAAAATCATCATTCCGCAAACTTTGATGCTGTGTCTAGAGTTTCCATTGGATTAGAACCAAATTTGGTGGTGATACTCGAAATATGATGTAGTTCGTTGCATAGGAAGGAATTTGTAAAGAAATGTAAACTTTTGTAAATATATACAAATATACAACTGTGGGGAGTCGTCCCAGGTTAAAAAACGATCAGGGGTGGCTCCCGGCACCTATTTTGTTATTAAATATCTTCGTTTTTCTTCTATGAAAAGTAGTTGAATGCAATTTTTTGCACATATAATGACATCTGGAAGTAAAGGACCCACGATAATGACACCACAACTAATTTCATAATGCGTAACTAATTTTATAATGACCCAATGTTTGTGACACATGGTGACAAGTCTAGGCCTAAGTGTTAGTGTTAACCTTATGTTTAATGCCCAGGAACAATATTTTCTATCACATTTCCATATCAAGATAACAATACCTTACCTAGCATGACTTGTATTCATGTTTATGCAATAAGTTTGTTATTGAATTGTCGAAATATATTTTTTACATGTTATGTCGTATTATTAAAAAGATAATTTTTTTTTGTAATATTTGCTCATTTACTGATACTTTAGTCATAATTAGTTCAGGATGTGGAGTAATGACTTCCAGTAAAGTTGGATTGCAATTATAGAAGAAAAACTTTGTTTCCCATGGCAAAATCTGGAAAAAATCCTTTGACAGTCAGGTATGAAGGCAGCAAAAGACGAGCATCATAAACACCTATGACAGGCATAATATTTTATTTTACATTTTATTTTAGGCAACTGATATATACTAATATAGGCATGCTCTTATGTTTGTTACTCTCAAATTTATAATGTGCATTTCAAATTTTAATGAATGGTGTGGGGAAGTCACCCCGTTTGGTGCGGGAAGTCACCCTCGATTGGGGGCCATAGCTTGCCTCATGGTTTTTGTGGATAACTTTTTTGGTTGATGATAAAATGTTAAAACTTACGGTGCTTCATGATCATTATAGTAGCTATACAAACCGTAAATAGGAAGTTTCTCGGCTGCGTACTTTTTGAGTTATTATAAAGTATGTGCAAATTGCAGCGGAGTCACCCCGGTTGACGCTACCAGTTGACTGAGTAATGTTGTAACTGTTGGCGTTGACCAAGGTTTACGGGGTTGGACAAACACGTTGCCCTCTGTCTCTATTGCTCTAGTATGGGAGGCTCTGGTGGAAATGAGTCCCAAATCAATCAATCTAGTATGGCTCTATTATAAGTGAAAGAATGATAAAGCAATTTAATGATGTACTCTGAAAACTTGGGAGACAATGAGATGAGGCAGGATTGTTGAGGCTGAATGCTGAAGCGGATTAGGTGTGAAATGGGAGAGAAACATGGATAGGCAGGTGATCAGCTGTCTTGAGTGGAAGACAGGGTGCTGAAAGGGAGAATATAAAGGGAATCACGAATGAGAATAACTGACCTGTCAATCCTTCCCTGAGGGAACCATTGGGATAGTTCTAACACATTCCTAACTATAGGCAAGCAGACCAGGTATCAGAAGCATTAAATTACCACGAAACAGGTATGAATGACGTTGACAGATATAACACATTATTTACATTTGCAATATGCAATCCAACATGCAAGTGCATGCTATCACAAGTAAAGCAAATGGGGAAACAGGGAAACTCAAGAAATCCAAAAAATGCACAAAATATCTGTAAATGATAATAGCAAATCGTAAGTGGTAACTTTTTGTAATGAAATGCTGGTAAATTAAGGTAGCAAATTATAATTTGAAGAAATCAAACGTATAGCAAATAATCAATAATGATGATCATAGGCAAATGAGGTGAAATAGTAAGATGAGCCGAATATCTCATGATCCATTAATGAAGTACTGAATACTTGACAGTGAACAAAAGCTAAAAATAATGAGAAGGCATCACGAATGGTTTAATCAGTAATGTAAATGAATATAAAAGTTAAAGGATCTATGCTCACATTGAAATTAGTTTAATAATAAAATAAATAAATGAATGACAGAAATTCAAGACTCAACAATTAAACTGCACATTACCCACCATGAGCATGCAAATCATGAAACTTTAGCTATGCACTTACCTAGGTGTGAGAGTTCCCTCACTGAGGAGTGACTGGTATTATTCTGAAAAAGTCTGGGCACACAAAAATACTGGCAAATATATTGAAAGGGCATAGGCTTTGAAAAGGACAGAAATGATAGGTTAAGTGAAAAAAAAAACATGAAACAATTGTTAATTCATTCATGAACAATTTGGAAGTGAAAAATTATAGTGAAGCAGAGACAGAGATGGTTTGAGCTGTAAACAATTACATTATGTTCCCTGGTAACAATGTGCAAGCCACAATTTTCATCTGATTAATATGAGTTTAGTAATTGCCTTAGCAACAAAGACCAGTTGGCTGCTGACCTACAAATAAGTCACGAGGTGGATTAATGTAGGATACATTGTAATGCCATCATGCTTGACTGTTGTAAAACATTCAATGTTGAGTCATGCTGTGCTCCTGTCTAAGCTGGACTGCTTGAGTGTTTGCAATTCTTTGCTAGCCTGGATCTCTGCATTTCTCTCTGGCAGAGCAATGAGTCTTAGTGTGAGTGACAGCATGAGCAGCCCAGTTGATGTGACAAGTGCTATTTCACCTTTGTGGATTCAAGCCTGCCCAACACACCAGCATAGCCAGAATGCAGAGAAGGACATAAAGCACACATGCCGCAGCTCACCAGAACTGTGATAGCATAGCAAAATAATGGGAAGAAAAATTTGTGACTCACTGAATACAGCAATTTAGTAAGTCACAAGAAAAAAAGGGAAAAGCACTTAGCAACATGCATTACTTCATAAAAATTGAACATCGTAAGGTTAGTATAAATCTGAACAAACATCATAGCTCAAGGCTGATGGATTGGCAAACAATTTATTGCAAACCAACTCTCTGTACAGGTCTCAGGAGTTAATGCTGTCCTTTTAGCTATGTCACGTTGACTGCCGAGTTCTCACCCTTGTATCTCACCTCTGCAGCCCCCCACAGCCCCAACAGCCCTGCCAACAGGGCACGCAGGCATGGGAGGCAGTACACCTCAGCGCGCCAGCAATCAAAAAGAACAGCACAGTACAAGCACTGCAGCAGGACACTGGTCCGAATGCGCTCAATAGGTCCATAGAAAACAAAACAATGAAGACAGTCAACAACTGCATACAACTGTCAGCAACACAAACAAAGCCACAATATCACATTAAATTGAGTCTAGCAAAACTAATACAACACTGCCCCCAATTCCTCTGCCAGGATTCTCTTGAAGCTGCGAAGTGAATCACACGGCACCGCATCAGCAAGCAGCCTGTTCCAAATCTGCACATAGCATGAATAAAAGAATCTGCATTTATAGTCCCTCTGACAGCAAGGTACCACCTGCTCAAAAGAATGCCCTCGTGTGCCAACATCCGGAGCTCTCAAACAGAACAGACAAACCATAATCACAAAAACAAAACAATGAAAAATCTTCCTATATGTCACAAGATCAGATCGCAATAACCTATCCTTCACAGAAAATAACTGCATTACTTTGAGCTGCTCACCATAGTCCACTCCACCCAGCCTATCAATCTCCCTGGTCCACCTCCTCTGCACAGACTCTACAGTCAGATCCCCCAAATATCCCACATTTCACACACATGAGCAGTAGTCCAAGATGGGTCTTCAATGAGTAATAAACAAAGAGACCATGAAAACAGAAATCCTATTGACAGTAGCTGAGCAGAGGAATTGACAAGCTCAAGTACCACACCATTCAAATTATAAGCAGTTCTATCATCAATCTGCTCCAATTCAAGAAGGCCCCTGTAAAAACGCATAAAGATACTTGTCAATGTTCAACAAGAGATTCCATGACAACGACACAAACTGCACCAAATTCAGATCCCTCTGCAAGGAAGACACACCCAGGCAAACTGCTTGTACATTGCTGGGGAAACTCAAACAAAGTTTGAAGTCGTCAGCAAAGGCTTCCACTCACAAGCCACACCTGATGCAACGTGATTGAGGTATAGCAGGAACAAGAGCAGACCCAGCACAGAACTCTGGGGCACACCACTTGTCACCTCTTGGAGGTCACTGACCACTCCCCACACAGAAACACACATTTACCTTCCCATCAGAAAATTTCGAATCCAATCTAACAGTCCATCCGGAATACCCACACATCTCAGTTTGTCTAACAAAACAGAGTGACTGACCACATCGAAGGCTTTTGAGAAATGAGGTCATGGGGCAGAAGATGAGTCTAAACCACCCAGAACCTGGAAAACTAGCAGTCTAGTCACACAAATCCCAACAAATTTCCCAGTCAAAAACTGATGTGGGAAGGGCCGACAGGATCAGCATCCTCAAAAACAGACAAAGAGTCTACAAACGGCTGACTCATGTTGTAGCCGCCCAGCTCAATAATAATTATTAGAGGCAATCACTGCCAACCACGATTTTATTAATGACCGACGGCTTTGTGTGAGTCCGCCCGGCCCAGCATGAGGTCTAAGGTGTTTACCTAAATGACGCTCACCTGTTACTCTCTCTGAAGTGGGTCGGGAAATGATATTTGTGTTAATCTCCATACAACCCGACAGTTCTATGTGGGGATATTGAAACACCACTGAACGTCTATTACATAGCTTTACTTTGTTATATATAAAGAAGCCCGGACTTGACAAGACCAACCCTCCTACCCGAACACATGACACAGCCTACTTATAATATGTACCCCGGCACACGGGGACCACACCTCTATACCATATACAAACTCTATAAAATATAACGCACTGAACATATGACAGCCTCATTTAGAATGTGCACTCCGTCATAAGAGTATTACCCGACGTACTATAACTGCACAGAGCTGACGCACGCACCAAACCACAAATAAAAAGAAGTAACACACACACAGTAAAACACAGGCACGTATGCCTAATAAACACCTCCTCTAAGATGTAGAATGCACAGATATATACTATCAATAATAATGCGTAAACCTCAAAAACAGCGGCACGGATGCCTAATATTGATACCGCCGCTTAGTAGTAGATGAATACGTCGATCCTAATAATGTGTGAGCTATAACCACAATCTAAATCTGCACACATGTGCGTAATGAAAAGGACCCTTACCACAAAGACAAGAAAAACGCCTTGATGAATTTCAAACTGGCGTTAACTACTTTTTAACCACTGAGAATGCACACACGTGCGTAATGAAAAAGGACCCCAACCACAAAACGGGTCACACTGGATATAATTAACCCTTCCTAATGACACATGGGAAACGGTCCAATCCTATTTCCCTTTTTTCAAGAAAAATGCCTCGACAAATTGCAACTGGCGTTAACCACCTTTTAACCAATGACCCGGTATTTTAACACTTTACCCCCTCGTAGACGTAGACAAAAAAAAAGTAACACCTCACGCTCATCGGGCATTTGTGACCCTTGGTTCTGGGTCCTGGTAGATGATGAAGGAAACTCTCTTGCACCCGGCAAGGCACGTTTGGAGTCTGCAGAATGCTTTCCTGAGCTTGTCGACACTGAAAACTCTAGAATTGTCTGTAGATTTTGCTAGCTACTTTGACTTTGGTGACGAACTCGTCTAACACAAAAACTGACTTAGATTTTAATGGTCCATATTCGCTACTGGACTACATAGGTTTGCACTTGGAGAATTTCCACTATATTTTGATAGCTACTATGGTTAGTGAGGAACTCGGCAGCAGGAGGGCTAGACTTGGCAACAACGGATCTACAGACGCTTTCAATTGAAACGTTCACATCGTTCTAGCGGAGATGGGAAAAAAGCCTGGCTACCTGGTGACTCTGTCTTATATAGTCCATAATCATGACGTCATCGCCCACCACTCGCCCGGGAACAGGCCGGTGACCATTCCTCTAGCCAACGTCGCAGTCGCACTAGGTTCATATGTGGGTGCCTGCACTTCTTGACCCGGCGACCACACTACCGCTAGAAGTCAGGATGGTCACAGAGGTGGCAGGTCGTCCAGTCCAGTATAGGCTCCGTGGGTCAACCGGGGTACAGGACCACACAACAACTCACTAAACGCCACACACCAGGTTACAATATAAATAGGTTGAAAACCAGACTGATATTCACCACATTATATTCATTAAAACTCACAGTTCGGAAAAGCACTTCAAGGCTACACTTTAAATACAGGGTTCACCGCGCTAGTAACGCACACAACATTCAGTCACTGGCGGTACCGAATCATAACAGAATAGCGGTATGGCAAACGTAGAGTGACAGAGCAATGAAGATACTAAGTAAGGAAGCGACGGAAGGAGCCGCCAGAGGCATGGGCTGACCTCTTTCGGGGACGGCTCTAGATCAACTGCACGCTCACACACACGTGCATCTCTATATAGCCAACTGGCCATGCCCCTTCCATCATGAAAATTGAATAAATAATTAATATAATAAATATCGCCAAAAATAAGTGAAATTAACAATGATAATTAATAAAACCTGAAGTGCAATATAAATAATGAGTAATAATCATTATTTGGGCTCTAATTGAGAATTTAACTGAAATTGCTCAAGGTTACTGGAACCCCCTCATGTGAGACAATGGCCCCAACATTGTGGTGGAAAAATCCCCAGTCTGCTTTTCCAAACCAGACATCACAGAGGGAGAAGCCGGTAAGTCAGTGGGGGCTAAATACAGACAATCTTGTATAAGTAAAACACGGCCTCAGCCCCCACACATAAGCCCTATAAGTAACAAATAGGCTTAGGGCCACCATTCCACCCTTCAGGTGGTGACAAGGCGTCACAAGCTCTCAATATACCCTTAACATCTCTGCAGCTCAAACCTGATGACCTGTTGCTAAGGGATCTCTGGCCCAACTGTACGTAACGATTTCATTTATTGCCAGCCTTACGACCGTGCCTAGTTATCACAGCTGGCTCAATTGAGAGCGTTTCTATTCATGATATATAGAGACCTCAGGCCTCCAGACTACGGCGCAACGCTTGTGGTCATTCCGTTCTGTTTTCCCCCCCCCAAAGCGCTGAGTTTGCAGTCTCCCAGGACAGTCGTCAGCCTGCCAAAGGTATGTCGCTGTTGGTTCAAACCATGGTCACCAGCTCAGCGGTTTCTTCACAATGGCTACCGCATCAGCGGTTTCTTCAGAGCGGACGAGGCTTGCTGCTACCCAGTGTCTGTACCCTGCATGGTGTACCTTCAATCAGCATCCTACAATCAGGATTTTGCAATCAGGATCCCACAATCAGGATCCGGCTACACCTCCCCCTCGGACCTGGACTCAGGATGGTTGTCGTGGCCAGGCCAAAGCAAGCGGATACTGGAGATGGATCAGATGGTGTTACATGGTGCCATCACCACCCCAATTTGAGTGTGGCTGCTTGTGCCAGAGTGGATGCTGTCATGTTCGACCTCCCGGTCGCCGAGGGGCGTGCCATGAGGTCGGGTAGAGGTTTGAGGCCTATTGGCGGGGTTGTCCCGTCCGGGCCTCCCGTCAGTCTCTGGAGCAACTCGTCCTACCACGTCCACATCGGCCCGACAATCATCTGTGGATAGAAGTCCCATCAGGATCATAGTGGACATGGGAGGGTTGTAAGACACACAATTATTTAAATGAACAAGAGAAGGTCGGTTAGGCAGAGGTGATGGGGTATGGAACAATTCAGGTGTTACCCTCCATAAAAACCTCCAAAACTTTGCATTTCCTATCTTTATTTAACCTTCCTATTTCATTTCACAGGGTTACTCGCATTTTATAAATACCTTGCTCTTTTAGCAAGTGAATTTATTTTATGACTGCAGTGGAACAGAGCAAAGTTAAAATAAGAGTAGGGCGATTGGTATTTTTCTTCATCGTACACCATATGCGTGAATACAGAATGTACACCCTACATACAACATGAAATACTGATGTGCAAATTGAATCCCAACATTGCTATCACCACAAAACGTATAACAAAAAATTCCATTATTTGAACGAAATATTAATGCAAATGTAAGTACATAGGATCCCTTTTGCTTCTGCTAATTCTGAGCTCGAGCATAAGACATCGCATCAAAACGCGTAGAATATCTTGATAAAATATTCAAGTTTGGGTTTGAAATGCTTTAAAGAAACATGAGCCAATATTGTATATGTCAGATTATTCACAAAAAAATACATGAATAATAATGTCCTCCATGATGTTATCACATGTCTGCATAGTTAGATAGATACTATTTATAATATGTATACATTTCAGTTTTTTCCATGTACAGCATATCCATTGGAAAAAACTCTCCACATACGATACTTTTCAGGAAATGTGTTACTGATGATTGGTAACCGTGTATTATTCGAATGTAGGCAGAAAGATTAATGTAATCTCAACAAGAATCTATCACAACCGTGAAACAGGTGCATATTTACTTGAAATATTTTTAGAATGTTGCAAACATCGTGTGAATGTGATACATGGTAACACAATTATCATTCAAGTTTTCAAATACTGTAAACTGACCCAAAAAATTTGTAATAAGCTGCCTATAGATCTTGGCCTGAGCGGGTGTGTGGGTGCCTGCACTTCTTGACCCGGCGACCCCACTACAGCTCGAAGTCAGGATGGTCACAGAGGCGGCAGGTCGTCCAGGCCAGTATAGGCTCGGTGGGTCAACCGGGGTACAGGACCACACAACAACTCACTAAAACGCCACACACCAGGTTTCAATATAAATAGGTTAAAAACCAGAGTAATATTCACCACATTATATTCAATAAAACTCACAGTTCGGAAAAGCACTTCAAGGCTACACTTTCAATACAGGGTTCACCGCGCTAGTAACGCACACAATATTCAGTCACTGGCGGTACCGAATCAAAACAGAATAGCGGTATGGCGAACGTAGAGTGCAGAGCAATGAAGATATTAAGTAAGGAAGCGACGGAAGGAGCCACCAGAGGCATGGGCTGACCTCTTTCGGGGACGGCTCTAGATCAACTGCCGGTTCACCCACAAGTGCATCTCTATATAGCCAACTGGCCACGCCCCTTCCATCATGAAAATCGAATAAATAATTAATATAATAAATATCGCCGAAAATAAGTGAAATGAACAATGATAATTAATAAAACCTGAGGTGCATTATAAATAATTAGTGATAATCATTATTTGGGCTCTAATTGAGAATTTAACTGTAATTGCTTAGGGTTACTGGAACCCCCTCATGTGAGACAATGGCCCCAACATTGTGGTGGAAAAATCACCAGTCTGCTTTTCCAAACCAGACATCACAGAGGGAGGAGCCGGTAAGTCGGTGGGGCTGAATACAGAAAATTCGTATAAATAATGCACGGCCTCAGCCCCCACAATCCCTCCCTACCAAACCTAAGGTTTCCTCATAATTAGGGACAACAAGGCTGGCAAGGGATCCTAACAAAAAAAATAATGTCTACCCTAACTATGCACAGGAAAAATAATAAACTAATGAAACTTGCATCTATCATTCGAATTAAAAGTGATTCTAATCTTCCTAATGGGTGCAACGGCAACAAGGGCCCTTTTGCACTAAAAGTTTCACAGTGTAGTAGTGTATTGCATTTTATTGTTATACTGTTCCAATTGTGATTTCCACTCTGCAAATGATCCTTTTTTTTATTCTAGGTTGTGCAGAGCAATTCCATAAGTGTTGTAAAGCTATTTGAAAAGTGGCAGTGATGTGTTATCCCACTGATGTGTAGTACTATGGAATGGTGACTCTGAGGACACATCCTGAGGTGAGCAGTGAGTCTTGCTTTGGTGGTTCCTTTGGAGTTGCTTGCTGTTCCATGCATAGTGACAAGTGCTTTTTCAGCTCCTGCATATCTGTCTGTGATTTAATCATTCTTTGTGCAATGTTAGCTGATAGGTATTCTGAGGAACTTGCGTTATTTTTAAAAGAAAAGATTCATATGTAGGAAAAGCTTTGCATCATAATTGATTTTGATCTTATGGGTGCTACAAAATAGAGATGACACTGCAAATACGGTTGGTGTGTGAGATGCAACTATAATGATGTATATTACTTTCTAGTGCAGTCTTCTGGCAGTTGATTGGCTGTTCCTTGTGGTTGTAGGTTCTGGGATCTGGTGTTTTGCTGATAATTGTGGATATCTTGTTGCAGCTTGCACAGGGTTCCAGTGCCTGCTGTCCTGGGTAGTTGCTGGCCGTTTCCAGAGGATTGGCATCTCATCCGAGTGTGGATCTGCCTGACTGCCTCACCATCGGCTTGTCAGCTTTTCCTTCTCCTGGAAAGGTGATTGAATGCCTAGATACAGAAAGTGGGTATATGCAAGATGCTGACCTGAGCATGGGTCTGTTGTGTTGTGCTCATGTGATAATTGAACTTGGATCCTCTATAAATTTTGTTGACCTTTTTCCATCTTTTATAAAGTCTAGGGCATTTTACCTATTATTGCCAATTTCTGTATTTGTGCCAATACTTGGTCATTTTTGTGCAGTAGCCTACTCGGCGCTGTTGCCGCCCACTGAGCACCTCAAGCTTGCAGCTGTCCATGGTGCCTCACGTCTCCCTTGGATAAGGTGATTGATAAGTCGATATTGCTGTACCATCTTTATATCCTAGCAAATGTTGGTGGCTTTGGAGCTGTGCTTGAGTTGAATAATGTACTGGTATAAGCTGCAGTTATGTTGAGTATAATGGAATTACTACCTGATGGAACTGTTAGTGGTTGTATTTTATTGCTCAATAATGTTTTGTGTATAAACTGTAAATGTGTTTGTATTTATTCTACCATGGCTGTTGTAACATTGGTTGCCCATTGTGCCACATCAGCTTGCTTCTTGCAGTAGCTGGTCGGGTCGTGGTCCTAGCCCTCCCGGAGTGCAGGACCAGGTAAGATTGCACTGCCGGTGCTGAGGGATGTGGTGCTTCCTATTGGTCAAGTTGATAGAACATGGCATAATAATGTATATACTTTGAAATGCATATATCAATATAATAGCAGTGTGGTTTATTCAAATGTGGTGGTATCTAAGTTTATATATCTTACTGTGTGTTAACTCTTGTTAATGCAAGTAAAAGTTTGTATTCCTATATTTGTGAACGATTCTGAGTTTTGTATATATGTATATATTTGAGCGTATAAATTAGTTGATTTATGTTGTGTCATATATGTAACAGAGGAATTTTTATCTACTTACTTTTTTTGCGCATTCATTTTTTAAAATAGGTGGTTGTTACGTATGTCTGATACCTTGTTCTGCTTCTCATTCCTTTGCAGCTGAGTTTCTGAACTTCCCCAGAAGTTCTGGTCTCAGCCCCCCCCCTGTTTTTAGTGGCACAAGTTGCTTTGTTTTAACTCAGAGTATATAATAAAGGAGTATATATATGAAAATCTTGAGTTTGCATTCTCAACCTGTCCCTGAAACTCAATAGAATAAAAGCACAGTTCTGGAGCCGATTGCCAGAGGACCCTGGAGATAAATTAGTCTTGTGCTGTTATCCGGGCCAGACTCAACTAAAACAGTAATACTCAATTTCTTGTCATGAAATCGGAAAAAGTTACAAAAACTTCCAAGAAAAATTCTAAAACTGTAATAAAACAAATAATTTCGTAAAAGGTAATCGAGTGCCAAGTAAAAATTTTGCTTAAAAAATAATTAAACTATTGCACAAAAGTTATTAACAAACTCTAAAATTTCTGTTGCTATAAATTGAATATTGCACTGGAGTGAGTAGCTATTGCACAGGAAACAAAAATTTATTACACTCAGAGGTAGTGAACCAGATTAGATCATTTGAAAAAGGTTCGTAAACAGAGGTAAAATCTTACGCAGTACTCTATAAACTCTGAATTCATTTAACCATATATTGTTCAAGATAAGCAAAGAATATACTCTTATTTACATAAAATACTATAATAAATTTTAAACTCTTGAGATAAAATCTTATATAAACTCTTGAAAATAAACTATATATTTACACAAACTAACAATATACAAAATAATACATAAACCCCCTTTCCAGCAAAAAAAAATCGTATCTAACTCGTTCATCCTTCCGACGCAAACAACGTTCTCCCCCGTCCAAGCTCCAGGTCGCCACTCTCCCCCGTCCAAGCTCCAGGTCGCCACTCTCCCCCCGATCAAGTAAACTAGGCAGTCTTGGGGTTCTCCAGTAACAGGTGCAGCAGCCTCTACGGTTGTCTTCCAGAGGGCTAATCTGGAGAGGACTGCGGGGATCCACCGCGACAAATCGTGACGGTGGGGCGGGCTGAGAACCGCCGGAGCAAGGAAGGGCAGAGAGGTGCTGCGGGGACACAGGCGCACACGCAGTCAGTCGTGGGTGGCCAACCCCTCCATGCATGCAGCAGGCGCTCCGTTCTCCTTGCTGGAAAGAAAGGCATTGGTTAGATTTACAATATATACATAATGTACAGGTGCACCTTCAAATTATATACATATATCTACACAAGAAAGTTAGGAAATTTATAAAACAATAAAATTGGAAGTAATTGCTCAGTCGAGCTAAACTAGTGCAACTAGCACTTTAATAAAAACTTCAAAATAACTCTTTTGAGTAGAGCACAAAAATGTGCGAAACGAAAAATTAATCGAAAATTGCTCCCTCCCTACCACTTTCCAAAAAAGTGCTATAGGGGTTATAAAAATTGCCCTCATAAAAATGGGCATACTGCCTGTTTCTAACAGGAACCACACTACTCAAGTAAGTGGGGCGAGGATTCTGACTACCCTCCTAGTAAAAAAATGTGAGGCAAGCTTCCCTCCGCGCCAAAATCCCCTAATACGGTCGTTCAAAAAAAATAATCTGAACAAATATGAAGCTTGGCTCTTGCTAACCGATTGTTACATAAAACACTTTGAGCTATAAGGATCCTACACTATCTCCGAAAGAAAAGCGAGGCAACGAGCCAGCAGTGGCTGGTGACACCTCTGTCTTGCACCAACAGTCGGCCAGGCAAGGGCTGCTCAAAGATTCCACCACTGCCGGTGGGCTATCGCTCCACGACGGCAAGCCATCAATCGCGTGATCACTCATGGTTAGATAGTAGAAATCTCTACCGCTAGATGTTCCCTTGCTGTCAGGCTCAGAGGTAGTGGACCTAGGCTGAAGTCTCTTGCTGTTCTCCATGAAGGCCGGTTCGTCACTTGCCGCGTTCCTAACAAGCTCATCCCATTCGTCGTCTAAACCATCACTGCTAGGGTCCAGCAC
>SDVV010008848.1:572-17003 GCA_016164225.1 Gammarus roeselii
CTCAGAGATTGAGGTATTGAACAGCCACCCCTCAGAGATTGAGGTATTGAACAGTTACCACTCAGAGATTGAGGTATTGAACAGCCACCCCCCAGAGATTGAGGTATTGAACAGCCACCCCTCAGAGATTGAGGTATTGAACAGCCACCTTTCAGAGATTGAGGTATTGAACAGTTACCACTCAGAGATTGAGGTATTGAACAGCCACCCCTCAGAGATTGAGGTATTGAACAGTTACCACTCAGAGATTGAGGTATTGAACAGCCACCCCTCAAAGATTGAGGTATTGAACAGCCACCCCCCAGAGATTGAGGTATTGAACAGCCACCCCTCAGAGATTGAGGTATGCAATCAACAATGACACCAACAGGATCAGCTCGTACCACCCACATTAATAATAAAACGTGCCAGTGGATTTCCAAGTTCTTCAAAGTTTTCCTACCTAAATATTAGAATGTAATTCAATGTTAAGAATAAACGATTACAAACAGAATTAAGGTCATTTGGTAAATATAACTCATAACACATCGTATACTTTTATTGTATGGTTTTAAATTTAGTAATTGATGTTGCCTCGGTAGTGCACAACAGCGACGGGATGAGCAGGAACCATCATTGTCGGCGCACTGGCGATCTTGTGCCGACGATGTTATTCTTCACCAATCCAATCCCACCAACCACTAAACAATGACCGATAAATGAATCAATCAGGTTTGTCACTGAACAATAGGAACGACCATCGTGGAATATCCTTGTCACGCCACAAGAAGGTAATTCGATTATCATCCTGCTCTCAGGTAACTGAATCAATGTCAAACGACGGCAATAACAATTTAATGATATGAATTTTATTGTCGGAATAGATGCTCTTATAAAGACGGCTTGTGATGCAAAGAAGCGAAAGAAAATGGTACTATTTTATGATAACACGATAACTAAAATGATTTTTGTTCACAAATCATTTAAGCGAAATGAGAATAGAGTGGTGATGCTGTTATAAAGTTTTAGAAAGAAATTCCAGTTAAGTTATTTGCCAAGTTCATAAGATAAAATACCAGTTAAGTTATCTGCCAAGTTCATGAGACAGAAATGCCAGTTAAGTTATCTGCCAAGTTGAAGCGATAGAAATGCCAGTCAAGTTATCTGCCAAGTTCAAGAGATAGAATACCAGTTAAGCTATCTTCCATGTCCAATTATCATTTGGAAATATCACCTTAGTTTTTCGCTAAATTTAAATAACGATGTTTCTCCTGTTCACCTGCTTCTCGAAGGCGCTGATTGAGGACTCGATGACATTACTTCAACATAATTTGATCGGGCAGTTCGGGAGTCGACTACTCTTTCATGCAGGACTGTTTACGAAGCAAATTAGAGGAAGGAACATGCACCACCAATGCCAATATATATATTTTACCTGCTTGAACTTGATATAGATTGTATTTTACCCAATATTATTCCAACAAAATTATAGGAGTCATCACTATTATGTTTATGAAGGTAGGGAAATTCAAGGCACACATCACATTGAAACGTCTTATACCGTAATCAATCTAATCATTTATATAAGATATCTGTCTGTACGTCGCGTGGCTTTTATTGCCTACTGTGACTACGCTTATAATTCCAGTTGCTTCAAGTTTTCGCGTCGAGTTTGTGTTGCTAATCAATGCATTGAATCAGATTTTTGAATGAGTGGTATCATAACTACCGCGTTAAAGCATTTGCCCTTGACGAAAGAGTTACAGCTCCAATGTCCAGTTATGTTGAAACTATTTCATTCATTGCTCCTATCGGTGAATTTATGTCCATTTTGAAAGTATGTTTCCTGACACACGACCGATGGGTGACACTAATTGCCAGGGCTGTCAAACAAGAGAGCGGCAGGGGTGCCATATATGCGAGTGGCAAGACTGCCATACAAGTGAGCGGCAGGGCTACCATACATGAGAGCGACAGAGCTACCATACAAGCGAGCAACAAGGTTGCCATACAAGAGAACGGCAGAGCTGCCATACAAGAGAGCGGCAGGGGTGCCATACAGAAGAGCGGCAGGGCTGCCATACATGAGAGCGGCGGGGGTGTCATACAGGAGAACGGCAGGGCTGCCATACAAGAGAGCAGCAGGGCTGTCATACAAGTATGCGGCAGGGCTGTCGTACAAAAGAGCGGCAGGGCTGCCATACAAGAGAGAGGCAGGGCTGCCATACAAAAGAGCGGCAGGGCTGTCATACAAAAGAGCAGCAGGGCTGCCAAACAAGAGAGCGGCAGGGGTGCCATATAAAAGAGCGGTAGGACTGCCATACAAGAGAGCGGCATGACTGCCATACAAGAGAGCAACAGGGCTGCCAAACAAGAAAACGGCAGGGCTGTCATGCACGAGAGCAACGGGGCTGTCATACAGGAGAGCGGCAGGGCTGCCATACAAGAGTGCGACAGGGTTGTCATACAAGAGAGTGGCAGGGCTGCCATACAAGAGAGCGGCAGGGCAGCCATACAAGAGAGCGGCAGGACTGCAATACAAGAGAACGGCAGGGCTACCATACAAGAGAACAGCAGGTCTGCCATACAAGAAGGCTGCAGATCTGCCATACAAGAGAGCGGCTGGGCTGCCTGCCATACAAGAGAGCGGGGGGCTGCCTGCCATACAAGAGAGCGGCAGGGCTGCCATACAAGAGAGCGGCATCAAACTTGGATATTTATCATTTCTGCCTGATCGTTTGCTGCTTTACGAATACGAAACCATGGGCTGCACGGGCTGGCATGACAAGCCTCGGGCTGCATTGGTTTGGTCAACAAGCGACCGGCTGCACGTGCTTGCTCGACAAGCCGCGGGCTGCACGGGCTTGCACGACAAGGCGCGGGCTGCACGGGCTTGCACGACAAGCCGCGGGATGCACGGGCTTGCACGACAAGCTGCGGGCTGCACAGGCTTGCACGACAAGCCGCGGGCTGCACGGGCTTGCACTACAAGCCACGGGCTGCACGGGCTTACCCGACAAGCCACGGGCTTCACGGGCTTGCACGACAAGCCGCGGGCTTCACGGGCTTGCACGACAAGTCGCGGGCTGCACGGGCTTGCACGACAAGCCGCGGGCTTCACGGGCTTGCATGACAAGCCGCGGGCTGCACGGGCTTGCACTACAAGCCACGGGCTGCACGGGCTTGTCCGACAAGCCACGGGCTGCATGGGCTTGCACGACAAGCCACGGGCTGCACGGGCTTGCCCGACAAGCCACGGGCTGCATGGGCTTGCACGACAAGCCACGGGCTGCACGGGCTTGTCCGACAAGCCACGGGGTGCATGGGCTTGCACGACAAGCCGCAAATAAAGGTTCAGATAAAAAGGAAAAGTCGTATCACTCTTAGTGGAAACAAAAACAATATTACTATTGAGGCAAAACAAAGAAACAATATGCGGACAAAACATTGAGCTACAACAATAACAATAACAATAACAATATAACGGTGGAGGCAATTCAAGAAACAACATGCGAGCATAAGATTGGACAATAAAAATAACAATATTACTATTGAGGTTATGCAACGAAACCACATGCGTACATGAGATTGAACAACAACAATAACAATAACAGTTTTACTATAGAGGTAGCATAACGAAACAACATGCGGACATAAGATTGAACAATAACAATAACAATAACGATATTACTATAGAGGTAGAGTAACGAAAAAACATGCGGACATAAGATTGAACAATAACAATAACAATAACAATAGTACTACTAAGGCAGCATAATGAAATAACATGCGGACATACGATTGAAAAATAACAAGTACAATAACAATATTACTATTGAGGAAGCATAACGAAACAACATGCGGACATGAGATTGAACAATAACAATAACAATATTACTATTAAGGTAGCATAACGAAATAACATGCGGACATAAGATTGAACAATAACAATACCAATAACAATAGTACTTTTAAGGTAGCATAACGAAATAACATGCGGACATAAGATTGAATTGCGCTGAATCTGAATCAGGTGTCTGGAGGCTGGTTTGTTTCAAGGGCTGGGGGCCTCAACTACACAATTTGATGCTATGATTCGCGGGGCATTACAGTGGCTTTGACTGTTCACTACAAAGTAATGAAACGAAGATTCGAATCATGTACTAAACAAACGCTCACCTCTAATTTGATATGGTTGGAAATGTGTGGAAATAGTATAATTTTTATTACTGTTAGGTTTTATTATTCTCAAGCATAAGGGGGGGGGGTTGAGTTCAGTTTTGAGCAGCACAAACAAGTATTGTACATCTTTAATGAGCGTAATTCAAATAAATTGAAATTGAATTTCAACGCAGTTTTGGTTAGTCGGAAGAGATTAGACTGCTTGAACTGTCTGACGGTACTACTCACAAAGCTGAAGTCGGGGTAGATTAGACTGCTTGAACTGTCTGACGGTACTACTCACAAAGCTGAAGTCGGGGTAGATTAGACTGCTTGAACTGTCTGACGATACTACTCACAAAGCTGAAGTCAGGGTAGATTAGACTGCTTGAACTGTCTGACGATACTACTCACAAAGCTGAAGTCGGGGTAGATTAGTCTGCTTGAACTGTCCGAAGGCACTACTCACAAAGCTGAAGTCGAAGGAGATTATACTGCTTGAACTGTCTGAAGGCACTACTCACAGAGCAGAAGTCGGGAGGGATTTGACTGCTTTAACTGTCTGAAGGCACTACTCAAAAAGCTGAAGGCTGCTGTTGCGGCTATGCTACCTCATCCAAGAATTAGCACAGGGATCCTTCCTCTACAGGTACGAAAAGGGCGACAAAGTGAACATCGGAATATTGATCTACTTTGTTACAGGTGACCCCCCATTTGACCTGTTATTGATTCAAATTTTTTTGATGCATTTAACAGGCTTCCAGGAAGTAGTGTCATTTGGTAGACACAAACAAGTCGAAGAGTCAGGGTGACATTGCTTTGACACGGACAAGTCAAAGAGTCAGGGTGACATTGCTTTGACACGAACAAGTCAAAGAGTCAGGGTGACATTGCTTTGACACGGACAAGTCAAAGAGTCAGGGTGACATTGCTTTGACACGAACAAGTCAAAGAGTCAGGGTGACATGGCTTTGACACGAACAAGTCAATGAGTCAGGGTGACATTGCTTTGACACGAACAAGTCAAAGAGTCAGGGTGACATTGCTCTGACACGAACAAGTCAAAGAGTCAGGGTGACATTGCTTTGA
Source organism: Gammarus roeselii (assembly GCA_016164225.1). Classification (NCBI taxonomy): domain Eukaryota; kingdom Metazoa; phylum Arthropoda; class Malacostraca; order Amphipoda; family Gammaridae; genus Gammarus; species Gammarus roeselii. The sequence continues at coordinate 5,802 of SDVV010008848.1, forward strand.
CACGAACAAGTCAATGAGTCAGGGTGACATTGCTTTGACACGAACAAGCCAAAGAGTCAGGGTGACATTGCTTTGACACGAACAAGTCAAAGAGTCAGGGTGACGATGCTCTGTCAAGAAAGATTGCCAACAATAAGCTTCGGGACCATAATTAAACATACAATTTTATTAATGATTATCTACCTGCTCGTTGCAAGACAGTGACCAGCAAGGACAAGTCACCATTGGTTTAACGAAGACAGTGACCAGCAAGGACAAGTCACCATTGGTTTAACGAAGACAGTGACCAGCAAGGACAAGTCACCATTGGCTTAACGAAGACAGTGACCAGCAAGGACAAGAGTCACCATTGGTTTAACGAAGACAGTGACCAGCAAGGACAAGAGTCACCATTGGTTTAACGAAGACAGTGACCAGCAAGGACAAGAGTCACCATTGGTTTAACGAAGACAGTGACCAGCAAGGACAAGAGTCACCATTGGTTTAACGAAGACAGTGACCAACAAGGACAAGAGTCACCATTGGTTTAACGAAGACAGTGACCAGCAAGGACAACAGTCACCATTGGCTTAACGAAGACAGTGACCAGCAAGGACAACAGTCACCATTGGCTTAACGAAGACAGTGACCAGCAAGGACAACAGTCACCATTGGCTTAACGAAGACAGTGACCAGCAAGGACAACAGTAACCGTTAGTTTAATAAAGGATGAAACCGATTTTTTTTAAACCGACATCGTGGGTCGAGGGCTTTCTCTTCAGGTGTTGCTTTGAGTTGTTCCGAGTATCATTTGAGTGCGCAGGCACTTTTATCAAAGTTGCGTGAAGATAAATGCATGAGGGTTGCAAAAAAAATTCGGGCACTTAACCCTGAGAAAGAAGCCATTTCACTCACTGTTTCAGGAGTTACGGGTATGGATAACATTGCCAAAGTCTGAGGAGAGCAGTTTTAGGATATTACAAACTCTGTTGCCATGGAAGGCATTATTAGCAATAATCCGGTTGTAACGATCAGTGTTGCCGAGGTTAGGAGGGCCGTTGCAAGAGGATTAAGAACTAACAAGGAAGTGTGTAATGATATTGCTGGAAAAGTGTATGAGCCCGCCTCCCACAAATTGATTGAGATATTCTCTAAATTTTTTCACTTTCATGATCCTTTACTACATATACTACGCAGATACACGATACTCTCTTAGACGTTTCACTTCAGCTCAACTCTCGCAAACATTGAAAGACCACCTAGTATGGACCAAAACAAAAAGCCCTATGTTGTCTTCTAAGGCTTGTTAACACATGTCAATTTGTAAATAGACATGCACGCACATGTCGGGCACAGAAATTACTTTTATGTACACACAGAAAACATTTTCTCAATGTTTTAACATCCAAATTAATATACGTTGATGTCGGCGCGTCTGTTTGCCTGTCTGTCTGTTTGTCTGCCAGTTCGTGATTCCACAAACTTCTCTTAAGATTGTGGACCGATTGGCTTACAAATTGGTGGGTGGGTTGAGGCACCTTTGGTCCTCGGGCAGAGGAGCATAATACTTTTTGCCGGAGATGTCATCACTGCTAAGATGTTGACATTTTCTGTTGGAATTCGTTGCTTGGCTTCAAATAATAGTAGACTAGTTTACTTGGCTCAACTTAACTTGGATTACACGCCTTGTCATTGAGGAGCTAACTTAAACGGTGCACATGATTCCGAGCCTTGCTGCCGGCGCAGCCAGGTTTGGTTTTATAAATTTATTCTCATCAGAAACAAATATAAGGTGCATATCAAAGAATGTCACCAAGACGTAGAAGGGCCGACTGTTTAAGTAAGTGAATCAATGCTGTAAAGGGCACCAGATACCGTCCGGATTCAGCGGATGTGGTGCGCCCTCTGGGTGATGTATTCTGAATCCGTTTTTGACGGAACCTTTGGGCTTTTGACCACCAGTTTCCGTAAAGGTAGGTTTATTGAACGTCGTAATGTGTTGCATTGTTCATTGTGTTTCTTCCTTGTGGAGAATTGTAGGTGTATCCAATATACTGGTCATTTAAATGGCATTCAGGTTAACCTCTGCAAACCAATATGTCCGTTCGAGATGCTTCATCTTTATAGATTGTGCATGGGAGCTTCTATTTCCCGACTGGCAGTTGAGGAACACTGTTTCCCACGGTAAGTATTGTTGTATCTAGACTACGCAACAATTATTCAACCCCAGCAGCCGCTGGATCAGCCTCTGTGACTCTTCTAGAACATACCTCAATTGCACCGAACTCAACATATCTTTACCCCGTATTTCCTTGCTACCACAACATAATGCATTATTCTGTTGTTCATGATATTTACGACGTGCTCCTATTACAAATAAAACATATTAGAGTTATAGTGCCTTTGGGTACCCCAACCGAAGGTGTAAGCCGCGTGGTGTCATTTCAATCTGAAATATAGGGAATTAAGGTATACATTTTCTTATTATTTAAAAGACACTAAGATCTGCATCAATCACTAATGGCTCTCATTCCTGTCCTCGATTGGAGTTTATCCCTCTCAATTAATTTCTTGAACAAAGTCTAAGTATTAACCCAATCAAACGCATTCTTTGTATCTAAGTAGTACATACAGGCAGGAGAGTTCCTACCTTGGTAGTATTCTACTGTTTGTTTCAATGCAAACAAATCTGCTTGAAATCTTGCGAGAATGATTTGATCAAGAACTTTGAGAATGAAGACAGCAATGGCAATGGGATGATGACAATTTATGTCCGAGGGGTTCTTCGTTTCATATTTAAGAAGTCAAATAGCAATTAGTAGCACAACATCTCTGGTGAACTGCTTGGTTTGTATGCAACCAGAGAGGAAGGAAGCCGACACCGTAATCAATCTGTGAGAGGCGTGCTCATACACTTTTCCAACAATATCATTACACACTGCCTTGTTAGTTCTTAATCCTCTTGCAACGGCCCTCCTAACCTCGGCAACACTGATCGTTTCGTTTACTACCGGATTATTGCTAATGGTGCCTTCCATGGCAACAGAGTTTGTAATATCCTAAAACTGCTCTCCTCAGACTTTGGCAATGTTATCCTTACCCGTAACTCCTGCAACAGTGAGTGAAAGGGCTTCTTTCTCAGGGTTAAGTGCCCGAATTTCTTTGTAAACACTTGTGCACTTATCTCCACGCAACTTTGATATAAGTGCCTCCGCACTCAATTTTGCCCATTTGCCAATAGAAACGTAAGTTCCTCATACGAAAACGTGATTCTGATATTTTCATTGCTACTGCAAGTTGACCCCATCGAGGCTTTCCAGAGACATTCCACGAAAACACAGCGTCCCTTACAGCATAATTCAATTCCTTCGCCCGATCATTCCACCCAGGAACATTGTATTAACTCTTTCTTTATTTCAAATATTTGTCGACCAGCAATTAAAATACATTGTCTCATGCAACCACACAGGTCCTTCAGTCGTTCAGTGGCAGCGTTCATTCCGAGAGGCATGTCAGGAATGTATGATAGAAGGGTATCAAGTTCTACACAGGATCAATCCGTTGTCCCCCTGTTCCCAAAGTTCCAGTCAATCGCTCCAACCTCGGCGGTAATCAAGTTAAGATGGTCTGCATTATCTCAACATTTAGAGTAGCCCCTATGGCACAGTGATCCCTACAGGCCACATCAGGAAGCGTGGAGGTGTGCACACACAGAGCCGTGAGGGATAGAGAGCCGTGATGGATAGAGAGCCGTGATGGATAGAGAGCCGTGATGGATAGAGAGCCGTGATGGATAGAGAGCCGTGATGGATAGAGAGTCGTGATGGATAGAAAACCGTGATGGATAGAGAGCCGTGATGGATAGAGAACCGTGATGGGTTGAGAGCCGTGATGGATAGAGAGCCGTGATGGATAGAGAGCCGTGATGGATAGAGAGCCATGAGGGATAGAGAGCCGTGATTTACATGAGTGTTCGTATCAGGTGGCAGAAGCCGGGTGTCCTGAAACGCCACATTATATTCAGCAAAAAGTCCTTCAATCTCAACAAACCTGGCCGTGCGAGGCGAGGCATTAAAGTCTCCCAGCACACATATGTGGTGCTCTTCCCGGCTTCCTTATATACTACCAAGTACAGCCAAACAACTTAAGTACTCTCCGACTCTCCGAGGTCGTCATTCGAGTTTACAAGAAGAACACATTTACGAACAGGCCAGAGGTGCCACCAAATGTAACGCTCGGGCCCAGGATTCTATCGCAATCGTACTGTTTAATCTTGATAATTGGGCTTCAAGATTGTCGCAAAATGAATATGAGTCCCCCGAATAGCCTGCCCGCTCCTACTTCTCTAGACACAATAATGGAGAAAATGAGATTGAACAAATACCTCCTCACTAAGAGGAAGGCTTGGTGTTGAGAGGTTGTGTAGTTATTTGGCTTTTCAGTTATAGAACTGCATTTGTTAATTAATGTTCATGCAAGCATCAAGACTGCCAAATAACACGATTGGAGGATTAAAACGTCAAGGGACATGCGGTATGGAAGGTCGGTAAATGCTATTAGGAGAAGAGAGATGCCTGCCACGGTGAGACTTCACGCGATTTATGTACACCCATACATAGCGTCGGAAGGAGAGGGATGTGTGTTTACACATTCAGAAATACTCAGCATTCATTTACGGGGAGCTTGTGTACCATAGCAAAGCAAACATAACTATGGTACACTTTGCTAATCTTGGGTTGATGTGACGTCACTGCCTCAGCGCTCCTTTGTTTACTTTACATTTACGTCACCCGCGGACCATGAGTTTACATAGCTGTCATAATATTCAACAATTATGCCGAATCATCATTTTAGCTTTATGGTTCACTTTGCACGAGAAAACTAGAGAAGACGATTGGCAACTTGGAACAAACGGCCACAACATTAGTTTCAATAGTTATTCCGCGGTGAGGAGGTTTTATACATATTAAACCATGGTAGTAGCCCACGCATTTATTTATAGTTGTATCCAACATATTTAACTATGGGGGCATCCGACATGTATAACCATGGTGGTATCCAACTTATTTAGCCACGATGGTATCCAACATATTCATCCATGAGGGTATCCAACATGTTTAATCATGGTGGTATCCAACATATTTAACCGCGGTTGTATCCGATATATTTAATCATGATGGTATTCTACATGTTTAATAATGGGGTATCCTACATAGTTAATCATGGTGGTGTTCTGCTTAGTTGACCATGGTTGCATCAGTCTCATTTAACTTTGGGCATATGCTACATATTTAACCATTATGGTATCCTTCAAATTGAGCCATGTTGATATCTCACATATCTATCCATGGTAATATCCTACTTATTTAACCATGATGACATCCTCCGTATTTACCCATCCTAACCATCTACAATAAAATGTTCGCTGCGGTTTGTACAGCAGTTGCCTGTACGATTTAGTAATTGATTGAGCCAATTAATTAATCAGAAAGTACAGACGAGCTAACAAACATAACAATAAAAATTTGCCTCCCCGTAGACAAACACTTAATGTCTCATTGTAAAAATTTCATCGATGTTAATACACGAACGCTCCTCATTTAGAGACACCAGTGCATTCTAGTTTGAGAAATTGACAGACTTTCGCCCATCACTTCGACCATCTGATGTAAGCCAGGCCTCGAGAGAGAAACCTCTTGTCCACATTGTTGCTTTTGATGTTCACGAACATTAATTGTTTAATCTTAGCCTCCCGAGGCACCGTCGCTCTACCTCCTTTCTTCCGGCCCCAGTCCTTCAATCATTAATATTCCTCCATTGGAAGCCATCGGCGCACGCCTGGGCAGAGGAGCTACGCGGCGCTGCATCGCTCGATACAATTACGTTCTCTTGTCCGAGCTTCCCTCCGAGAAACCGTCATTGTAATGGACATAGTGTATTTGGGTTCACTAGCTACAGGGGTTTCAGTTGTTCCCGCCGGCTTCAGAAATTATATGATCGACCCATATTGATTCTTGCTATCAAACAGAGTTCAAACTGTGGTAGGATACTACTCCAGACCCAGCAGCTGGTAGTCCGAGGCTTTCTTAGTGCTCCTACGTTTGCTGGACCCTTTGTGTCCTGCCTAACTGCATACAGACAGCGTCACGCCGAGCGGAACCCAATTGAAGTTTCTGTCAACGTTTGATAAACTACATGTCATGATGGATCTCAGATCGGCTGCTACTTAAACAGGGTGCGAAGGATCAGAGCCCTAAGTTGGCGATATCTACTGGAACTGGAAGGACCGTAAACTATTTCCTACTGTCAAGGGGTCTCTAGCCGCTCGGCCATGAGTGTTCAAATGAGCAGTTAACGACGTATAAACATGTAGAGAAGAGTGATAGTTCTTTCAATGAAAAATTCATCGAAAAGGGTCAATCGGAAAGCAAAAACTTCAATATTATTCAAATAAACAACGTTATTTTGGGCCATGATGGGATGCAATTTGTTTGAATGGAAAGAAAACTGTGTAAGGTTCTGTTTACATAAATTAGAGTGACTCATGACCGTACTACGAAGCGATGGAGTTGCTGAGACTTCTCTTCGCCTTTAGTGTGTCTGCGACAATCCATCACTCTTTAGGTAAATGCTGTGAGTGGTACCAAGCGTTCAGATAACTTTCGTCAAAGTGGAACCCTCTGTTCTCGGGTTTGGGGTAACTGCTTTGAGCAAAAGGGATATATGAACCATTCCCAAGATCCATCTCACAAGCCGATAATGTTTTTGGTCTTTTTATTAATCTTCCCATAGACTTCTGAGAAATACTCAGGTCTATCTCACGTTCAACTGTGTATTCATTGATAGGAGCAAACAAAGTTTTATAAAGCTAATAGTTCGCAAATTAATAGGGAGACGATCCTATGCTCAATCCACAAGTGTGAATTAGGCATAGGATCGTCTGTGGCAAAATGTCATACCAGTTTTTCTGATGTAATAACAATATATGGGGTAACATGCACAAATGAGCTAACCTGCAAATAACTGCAAAAATGACCTGCAAATAACTTTCAATGAGTCCCACTAATAATATTGCTGAAGCCAAAAACAATATTGCTGATCCCAATAACAATATTGCTGGTCCCAATCACAATATTGCTGGTCCCAATATAAATTGTGCTGGTGCCAATAACAATATTGCAGGTCTCAATAACAATATTGCTGGTCCCAATAACAATATTCCAGGTCCTATATCAATATTGCTGATCCCAATAACAATATTGCTGGTCCCAATGACAATATTGCTGGTCCCAATGACAATATTGCTGGTCTCAATATCACTATTGCTGGTCCCAATAACAATATTCCTAGCCCAATAACAATACTGCTGGTCGCAATTACAATACTGCCGGTCCCAATAACAATAAAGCTGGTCCCACTAATAATATTGCTGGTCCCAATAACATAAATGCTGGTCCCATGTACAATATTTCTGGTCCCAATAAGAGCAGTGCTGCCCCCAATAACAATATTGGTGGTCCCAATATGAGCAGTGCTGCTCCCAATAACAATATTGCTGGTCCCAATATGAGCAGTGGTGCTCCCAATAACATTATTGTTGGTCCCAATAGGAGCAGTGCTGCTCCCATTAACAATAGCGCTGGTCCCAATAACATACTTGCTGGTCCCAAGTATAATATTGCTGGTCCTAACAAGAGCAGTGCAGCTCCCAATAACAATATAGCTGGTCCCGATATGAGCAATGCTGCTCCCAATAACAATATGGCTGGTCGCAATATGAGCAGTGCTGCTCTCAATAACAATATTGCTGGTCCCAATAAAAGCAGGGCTGCTCCCAATAACAATATTGCTGGTCCCAATAGGATCAGTGCTGCTCCCAATAACAATATTGCTGGTACCAATAACATAATTGCTGGTCCCAAGTACATTATTGCTGGTCATGATATGAGCAGTGCTGCTCCCAATAACAATATTGCTGGTCCAAATAGGAGCAGTGCTGCTACCAATACCAATATTGCTATTCCCAATATGAGCAGTGCTGATCCCAATAATATTATTGCTGGTCCCATTAAAAAGAGTGCTGCTCTTAGTAACGATATCGCTTGTCCCAATAACATAATTGCTGGTCCCATGTACAATAATGCTGGTCCCAATAGAAGCGGTGCTGCTCCCATTAACAATATTGCTTGTCCCAATAACATACTTGCTGGTCCCAAGTACAATATTGTTGGTCCCAATAAGAGCAGTGCTGCTCCCAATAACAATATTGCAGATACAAATAGGAGCAGTGCTGCTCCCAATAACAATATTGCTGGTCCCAATAAGAGCAGTGCTGCTCCCAATAACAATACTGCTGGTCCCAATAAGAGCAGCTCTGCTCTCAAGAACAATATTGCTGGTCCCAATAACGTAATTGTTGGTCCCATGTACAATATTTCTGGTCCCAATACGAGCAGGGCTGCTCCCAATAACAATATTGCAGGTCCAAATAAGAGCAGTGCTGATCCCAAAAACAATATTGCTGGTCTCAATTGGAGCAGTGCTGCTTCCATTAACAATATTGCTGGTCCCAATAAGAGCAGTGCTGTTGTCAATAACAATATTGCTGGTCTCAATATGAGCAGTGCTGCTCCCATTAACAATATTGCAGGTCCCAATAGGAGCAGTGCTGCTCCCAATAAGAATATTGCCGTTTCCAATAAGAGCAGTGCTGCTCCCAAAAACAATATTGCTGGTCACAATAGGAGCAGTGCTGCTTCCAATAACAATATTGTTTGGTCCCAATAAGAGCAGTGCTGCTCCCAATGACCACATTGCTGGTCCCAATAAGAGCAGTGCTGCTCCCAATAACAATATTGCTGTGCCCAATATGAGCAGGGCTGCTCCCAATAACAATGTTGATGGTCCCAATAGGAGCAGTGCACTCCCAATGACAATATTGTTGGTCCCAATATAATAACTGCTGGTCCCAAGTACAATGTTGCTGGTCCCAATATGAGCAAAACTTCACCCAATAACAATAATGCTGGTCCTAAAACCATAATTGCTGGTCCCAAAGCAAATAGCTGGTCCCAAGTACAATATTGCTGGTCCCAATGAGAGCAGTGCTGCTTCCAATAACAATATTGCTGGTTCCAACATGAGCAGTGCTGCTCCCAATGACCGCATTGCTGGTCCCAATAAGAGCAGTGCTGCTTCCAATAACAGTATTGCTGGTCTCAATATGAGCAGTGCTGCTCCCAATAACAATATTGCTGGTCCCAATAGGAGCAGTGCTGCTCCCGATAACATTATTGCTGGTCCCAATACGAGCAGTGCTTGTTCCAATAATAATATTGCTGGTTCCAAGAAGAGCAGGGCTGCTCCAGATAACATTTTTGCTAATCCCAATAAGAGCAGTGCTGCTCCCAATAACAATATTGCTGGTACCAATAAGAGCATTGCTGCTCCCAATTACAATATTGGTTGTCCCAATAAGAGCATTGCTGCTCCCAATCACAATACTGCTGATCCCAAAAAGAGCAGTGCTGTTCCCAATAACAATATTGCTGGTCCCAATAAGAGCAGTGCTGCTTCCAATACCAATATTGCTGGTCCCAATATGAGCAGTGCTGCTCCCAATAAAAACTTTGCTGGTCCCGATAGCAGCAGTGCTGCTCCAAATGACAATATTGCTGGTCCCAATAAGAGCAGTGCTGCTCCCAATAACAATATTGCTGGTCCCAATAACGTAATTGCTGCTCTCAATAACAATATTGCTGGTCCCAATAACATAATTGCTGCTCCCAATAACAATATTGCTTGTCCCAATAAGAGCATTGCTGCTCCCAATAACAATATTGCTGGTCCCAATATGAGCAGTGCTGCTCCCAGTAACAATATTGCTGGTCCCAATAAGAGCAGTGCTGCTCCCAATAACAACTATGCAGGTCCCAATGGGAGCGTTGCTGCTTCTAATAACAATATTGCAGGTCCCAATAAGAGTAGTGCTGTTCCCAATAATAACTATGCTGGTCCCAATAACGTAATTGCTGCTCTCAATAACAATATTGCTGGTCCCAGTAACATAATTGCTGCTCCCAATAACAATATTGCTGGTCCCAATAAGAGAAGTGCTGCTCCCAATAACAATATTGCTGGTCCCAGTAAGACTAATGCTGCTCCCAATAATAATATTGCTACTCCCAATGTAAGCAGTGCTACACCCAATAACAATATTGCTGGTTTCTATATGAGCAGTGCTGCTCCCAATAACAATATTGCTGGTCCCAATGACATAATTGCTGCTTCCAATAACAATATTGCTGGTCCCAATAACATAACTGCTGCTCCCAATAACAATATTGCGGGTCCCAATAACATGATTGCTGCTCCCAACAATAATACTTCTGGTCCCAATAACATAATTGCTGGTCACAATAACAATATGGCTGGTCCCTATAAGATCAGTGCTGCTACCATTAACAATATTTATGGTCCTAATAACAGCAGTGCTGCTCCCAATAACAATATTGCTGGTTCCAATAGGAGCAGTGCTACTCCCAATAACAATATTGTTGGTCCCAATAAGAGCAGTGCTGCTCCCAAAAATAATATTGCTGGTCCCAATAAGAGCAGTGCTGCTCCCAATAACAATATTGCTGGTCAAACATGAGCAGTGCTGCTCCCAATTTAAATATTGCTGGTCCCAATGAGAGCAGTGCTGCTCCCAATAACAATATTGCTGGTCCCAATACCATATTTTCTGCTCCCAATAACAATATTGCTGGTCCCAATAAGAGCAGTGCTGCTCCCAATAACAATACTGCTGGTCACAATAAGAGCAGTGCTGCTCCCAATAACAATATTGCTGGTCCCAATAAGAGCAGTGCTGCTCCCAATAACAATTTTGCTGGTCCCAATAACATATTTGCTGCTCCCAATCACAATATTGCTGGTCCCAATAAGAACAGTGCTGCTCCCACTAACAACATTGCTGGTACCAATAAGAGCCATGTTGCTCCCAATAACAATATTGCTGGTCCCAATGAGAGCAGTGCTGCTCCCAATAACAATATTGCTGGTCCCAATAACATATTTGCTGCTCCAAATAACAATATTGCTGGTCCCAATAAGAGCAGTGCTGGTCCCAATAACAATACTGCTGGTCACAATAAGAGCAGTGCTGCTCCCAATAACAATATTGCTGGTCCCAATAAGAGCAGTGCTGCTCCCAATAACAAT
>SDVV010008849.1:0-17002 GCA_016164225.1 Gammarus roeselii
ACGTAGAGTAAATCTGCTCCGCTATGCGCACTGACATTATGATACATTGCTGGGCATAATTCAAACTTTTTCATTTAAACTTTGCCCATTTTTGTTCATTAAATCCCAGCCTGTTGTAGTTGAACAATTCTCACCCAAACCAGCCAATCTCAAGTCTTTCACTACAATGGGCTGCCAGAAAATTCTCTCACCACACCGACGGCCATACACGTCCCCATTACAACAAAACTCCCACAATTATTTCCAATGCCGTCCATTACGATTCACGACATCACCGTAACTCGTTTCTGATGGTGCCCAACTTCCACTATCGACGTCCTTCTCCCACTCATCCTCGACGTACCTCTCCCACCCATCCTCAACGTCCTTCTCCCACCTACCCTCGCCCATAACTCGTTTAGCTCAACTCGATAACCCTCGTCCTCAACATCCTTCATGATGACACGAAGAATGGTTGCGTGTCATCCCTCATCATGACTCGCAATTTTTGGTACAACAAAAATACCCAGAGTGCTGAAGAGGATTTTCATTCAATTACATGATGCATTAAAAGTTTGAAACAATTTACTCCAACAAAACCCTTACTGTACTGTGGCCTACAGACATTGTTTGAGGCACAGATCATAGGATCCATCAACGTTCGTTGTTCAAACTTTGCAGTGCACGAGAAATTGTTTTGGAGAATGGATTTGTTTTGGCTATTATCATCAACAATTTTTTGATTATGTATACATCATTTACAGGCAGCGGCTTGTCTACATGTGTGACATGTCTCATCCAGAAATATAGTAATTCGCTCAAGGATGCATTGGAAAAAAACATTCTCACTCCACCGTTATCATATAATGATCCCTACATTCCAGTATAAAGAAAACGGTATGATGTTGTTAATACAAGGAAACGGTTTTGTTACATTGTATTATTCATTATCGTATTCAATAATTTATTTTTATTCACTCATCTGTCAACGGAAATTAACGCCTGACTTTGGAGTCTAGAGACGGCACCAAGTGTCACACATTCTACAATATTCACGATGATTGTATGGAGAGAACAATCACTATGATTGTATAGGGAGAACAATGCAAGAGTCAGTACAGAATACATTTCTGTTTTTAACCATCTTTTGAGCCTCAGGGCCAAATTTAGAATTTGTCTCAAGGCTCGATGAATTGAGTTTGGCCAGCTGTTATTCACCAGTCGCTTTTTAACAAACCATATAACAAACTACTCTCATCTTATTTCTCCTATGAACATTTCACATATTTTATTAATGGCAAAAACGTCGCAACTCAAATGATGTCGCAGGCTGTTAGTCGTGCAAATAATCGGGATACTATGCGATAGAGTCTGCAGGTAGTGACCAGTTAGCTATGTGAGTTGCGCTGACAAATTCAATCTATCCGGACAATGGTTCCAGAACTGCATACATTTCTTTTACATCTCAATTTCGTCCACATTTCTTGTTAGGATACTCGTCGGAGACATGCAATAAGAAAATAGAGCGATTGATGATGCCATGACTAGAGGCTTCAGCACATTCCAAAGATTCGTGTGCTTCAGATTCTCGAAAATTCGGCCTTATAATTAAACTAGATGTGGCATTTCATTGCATTGCGCTATGATCTGCTTCAGGAGAGCATTCGCTTCTTGTAAAAAAATATTTATTCATGCACTTGCGGAATGGTATTATGAAAATATGTATGCAATAATATTATCTATGGTTCCTAATGATAAACTAAAACCATCCGATACAACACGAACAAGGCTTATTGGTATGAACCATGATAATCATTGTTGAATCAGAACGTGTATAGATAAATTGAAGGTGCATTCACTAGCAAACGATTGCCAACCTGAAAACCAACGAAAGTTTTGTGATTAGAATGATCTGAAATCTATAAAATTAATTTTAATTAGTATTCCACACAGTAAATAAAAATTTTAGTCTCTAAAATCTAAAGCCCAGTTTTAGTGCTGTCACAGTGATTAAGAAGGAATTGGTAGTCTAAGCGGGAAAAAAGAACGATAGTTTGCATCACAACTTTATTCTGCCATCTGGCCGAGCGATCAACGTTTAAAACTCGTACTCGTGAAACGCGCGATCGAAACTTAGTGACGAACTAAAGTCCCTGTCCACTTACTCAAGTCTTCCAACGGTTATGGTGGTATGTTCTCATAAACGTAGATTTATTAAATGATATTTTTTATGCTTCATTTCATTTGATTCAGAAGCTCTTCTTCGAGTTAGATATGATCGAATTAGATTCTAGAGAATAATATTATAATACCCGAGTTATTATAATAATACGTGGCGGTTGGACCAACGGATCGAACTTTCGAAGGATTTTGAATCGTATTGTCCCAATTTCTGTGGATTTGGAACAATTTTGACGCGTGTGTGCTTTTTCTATTGTCCTTCTGTTTTGTGTCCACGTTCAATAAGAATAGACTTTCGAAAGTGTTCACCGAATTATTGTTTCGGGATACATTTTTACCCGTGTTTAATGCCCTTAGGAGCAGGGCAGTAGCTAATTGTCTCTGAATTCAGTGTCTTCTCCAAAACTGCTCGTCAGTCTTTATAAGAAACGGAGAAAGTGTGCAACAAAAATATTCCCACAATGCCGGAATATGACCCACAGGCAGACAGACATAGCTCTGTCTTACCGCTATTGATATTTAACTATAACACCGGGTACGAAAATTGATTTAAATTTAATACAGGGTGATTGGATTAGTTTTGTTTCATTTCCTCCATGTAACGATTCAATGCTCTTCATGAATGTATACTTCTTGAAAAATATTTCAAATCATATATAAGCTTTCGATCTGAAAAGCCCTTTATTTTCGGTGAGCGTCCGCAGTGTCGGCAGCTGCTGACAACTGCTGACGATGTGATGGGTCAGTTTGTATTAGAGGTCAGCCCTGCAAGCTGACCTTGTCGAACCTCCTTCGGCTCTTGACGCCGCCTCCGCCCAAAAAAATTAAACGTCACTCAAGTAGGTACACACAACAGAGGCATCACACTGTGAGAAGAGGGCTAGTGCGCTGCAGTATAAAATTTGGTTACGTGTCGATGAAGTCTTTACCCTGTTGAAAATCAAAAAAGTGAATCAGAGTATTTGTCAGTTTATTTGATGATATCGATTTTTTTTTCATTTGGAGCCGTTCTTGTTATCTATGAAGAATTAGTGAACACACTGTTTGTAGAACGTGGAATAAATTATGTTATAATAAATTGCTATGACATTGCTTGTAAAGTAGTTGTTAGTAAGCGTGCACTGATTGGTTAGGGGAAGTTACCGGAGCGATGACAGGGAAGCTAGTCTGGCGGCTCGCGGGAATGTATCTGAGGATGTGCCTGAATAAGTTTGTTTTGCTCGGCCAATCCTATTGTTTACTATTTTATTATCTCATGTTACCGATTTTTTTGAATATGCGGGTTCTGACGAAGCAGGACATGACCATGAAAACTGTCAACACTATTAATTAAATGAAAATCAGTCACTATCTCCCGGTGAATCACTACTTATATTCTGACATGCTAAACACAACACATAAGTGATATTATTGGAGGATTTCAAGCTCAACTTAGGTATCCATGACCAACTTTCGGCAGAATCTTGTCCACCAAAGACACGGGTTTGGTCGTTCGGCTGACACATCACGAGTGATTGACCGCTAGCTCATAAACATCAAAACTACCCAGGTCTGCTTTTATAGTTGGTCTTACCGTGGATATGTGCACTTCATTGGGAAATTGATATTTTTCTCAATAACAGGAAGTTTTTTTGGGGGGTCAATTTTGTAAGCGATCAACATCTACGCATCTAATAACCGCTACATCGTTAACGCAGAAGTAATCTCAATAGTTTTAATTAGGAACCTCTTCACCAACGATAAATCTTCAAGCACGGCAAATTGGTATTCTGGTTCAGGATAGAACACAAACACCATAACAAATATTGCGTTGTGAGAAAATTTCAATGCTTTACATTAGTTCACATCAATCACTCGGACTATGAATAACTTTTCCGCAAAATGGAAAAATATTGGGCGTTCGCTCGGTCTATTATATGCGAGATGAGCAACAGGAAACATTTGATGCATCGATCTAAATAAATCAATTGTTGTAACTCCAGTCATAACTATCGTAGTGGGAATTGGTACCATTTCTCCAATATTTTAGTTAATTCCATCACGACTCTGGTATGTAAGAGGAATAGGCAGACAAAATTAGGTACGGCAAACTTTTCTCACATCGCAGATAAAGCTTCTAGGTACCGTTAGTGTCAATTTCTCATTGACAATATTTTAATGCTTTTTCCTGTCGCCGCTCCTTGCTATCTCTACAGAATGCATAACCTCCAATCGACCTTCCTCTCCCCCCATGTCCGTAGTATGGCCACTCCGACTGTTGGGGTATCACGTCCAACCTTCACAATACCGGACGGAACACGATGCATCGGAATCCAAATCAAACAACCACTTCCATCCTCTCGTTTGGCCGTTTCTTCTGACCCTTCTTCGTCTTTTGTGGAGTGTCAGGCCAAACCGTGTTAAAGTGGCTCTGTTGGTTGAGTGAACACCTCAATCTTCGAAATAGAAATGAGATCAGGGCAGGAGTACAATTTATTCTGATCAAATTGTTATGAAGGAGAGTTAAGACCTCAATATAATTCGAGGAACGTGAATGAATACAATTTAACAGTAAATAAAAATTAGTAATCAACGGAAATTAAACAAGAGATGTACAGTACACATTACTTTAAATTCCTTCCCTCGTAAATTAATCGTTTGCATGTTATTGTGATCATAGCCCATTTAGAGATAGTATATCTCAGAGAAAACGAACTGAGAACTTTTATGTTCTACAAACATCAATTTTGAATCCATTAAAATGAAATCGTGTGATACTTATTGAGCTACATTTATTGCCTGACCGACTTCAGTCCGAAACAGATTTTCTCCTCATTCAAAGTGGACAAGACTGCTTTCGATATAATTCAAAATGGAAGTTAATGCAACCTCACCGCATTAATGAAGCAAATCTGAATCAATCTAATCAATTAGAAGAGACATTCCCATTACTAGTGGGAAAAAAAATGTCTTTTCTGTTTGGTTGATCTGTAGCAGTGCAGTCATGCTCATACCGGCATAGACGATTTTTTTTTCATTATCGTTCTCGTACTAAATTTGTTGACTGAGCGCTCTCGCTTCTTGCGTATTGATTTTATGTAAATAACCGCAATGGCAACGGTGCCTGACCCTCTTTGTAATGGCCACGGTGCCTTACCCTCTTTGTAATGGTAACTGTGCCTGATCTTCTTTGTAATGTTAACGGTGCCTGACCCTCTTTGTAATGGCAACGGTGCCTGACCACCTTTGGCAGGGGATTCTGTATGGTCATACAGTAATTATCTTTAATGGAATCAATCAGCAGCCATATTTCATAAGCGGTCATGTCGCGAGCACTTTATAATAACTCAAAATACATCTGAAATTCTGCAAATCGGGTTATCACAAAGTAGCATGTTTTAAACAAAATAACATCAATTTGTAAAGAAAACGGCAATGTTTCTCGTACTGCGTTAGTCTTCCCATATTTGTATACAACAGGAATATAAATTCAAATCCAGCCCGCGAATCAACACTTTCTCCAACAAGAAGAATTTGCATCTAATTGACGTTGCCATATTTTTACCAGCGACAATCTAAGAAATGTCAAATGAACGGGTGGCTGAACGACTCTGCAGCGATGATTAGATACGGAAAACGTCGATAGGACGAATAGAACGCAGTTAGGACGAATAAAACGCCTTTAGGACGAAAAAAAACGCCATTAAGACATAGACAACGTCGTTATCACAAGGTAACATTTTAAAAACTAGTAAAACGTCGCTCAAACGAGGAAAACGTCGTAAGGACGAGTGAAACGTCGGTTCAAAGGCAGTGATCATTGAAGTTATAATATGACTCCCGCTGCAATGCCTCACAATTGCACATTTACACTGAACACTTGAAAATATTGACTCCTCTCCAATGCATGACTCGGATAAAAAAAATTCATCCAAAGACATTTTACAAATAGGAGCGACTCCTGGAAGAGCTTAGATTGCCTGTGGTGTGCTTTGCTGATCCTAAAGCCTGCCTTGATAAATGTCTCCGACGTTAATGCCCTCTATGTTGCCCCGCGCAACTTGGAGCGGTGTTTCGCTCTGTTCCTGAAGCAGCAGATCTTACATTTTAGGTAAAATTAAAATTTTGCAATGACCGTTAATGTAAAAATGTTGCAGAGAAGTAGGTTGTACGTTATTTTCCTAAATTAGTTCCTAGTTTTAAAAATCAAAAGCTTCAAAAAATAGTAGACAAATTCCATTGGCATTAACCGAAAGATGAAAATCAGTAGTTTGAGATAAACTGTTGGAGAGAATATGTTTAATGTGTTGCCCTTCATAGGCAATACAAGAACGAGCCCTAACATGTGCATTGTCCATCGCGAAACGTAGCATCGCAGGATTAGTAGCACGAATGTAGACTCGCTTCTTTAAATTTGCCCAGAGAAAATAGTCTGAAGCAGTTACGACCGGTGAGTTCGATGGCCGGGCTAGTGGAACTCGACGGGAGGGGATGCTGTTGCCAGAAACTTCTTGCACCGAATCCGTTGTTTCATTAGCTGTGTGGATAGTTGCTCCAGCCGTTAAAACAACAGCTCGTGGCGATTTCATGGCTATCAGCGTGTCTTGAGAATGTATTGAACATGTGGAGGCATCTTTCTGCATTGACTGTCACTGTAAAACCGGCTGCGTTTTCGAATATATATATATATATTGCCCAATTACACTCTCGCGCATAATTTTGAACCACACAGCTACGCACTCACTGTAGATTTTAAGCTCTCCACAATCTACAGTTTGGTTCGGTGACAAAATCAATTAGGCGCAAACGCGTTTCCTCAGACATCTCCAGCGAACGTATTAAATCGTCCATATAAAATATTTAAATAAATTACATCGCAAATTGTATCCTTTTCTCACAGTACCAGCGAAGCCGTTCTGAACCGATTTTCTGCCCCCTACCCTGCAAATTGCACTTCACCGTTGGCCGCCATTCGCAATTCCGCGTCACTCTCCTCTGCCCGCCACTAACTGACGGATTCAATAGAGAATTGCGCTGCCCGGGTGGATACTGTAATTCCCATCACTTTGGCTACGGACAGAATGCGAAATCGACGCTTCTCGCGAATTATCAACAGATTGGCGTCCCGTTCCGGATGAGTAGCATCGTGACGGTCCAGTGACGGTTCCATCAATTCCTCTTGGACGGCTCCTAAACGTCCCAGTTCCGATGGGGTGTAGATTTCCGTGAATATCACCTCGTCACCCTGTTAAGGGAATAAACGTTGTCCATCTGAAAGGCTTCAGACAATTTCGTTTCCTTACGGAGACGAATTCGCAAACGTTTGGTTGATAACCTTGGCAGTGGACCTGTCAAAGTGCAATTCCAGAGGGTTATAATCAGGTTCTCAATATCCCCATGAGCCAGCCTCCTGTGAAGGACATTTCCGAAAATAACTCAAATGTGTTCATCAGGGAGGTGGTAGATGAGCTCAATGTGTCCATTTTAAAAAGCTGAAGGTTATGGTAGGTCACCTTGAGAACACTCATCCTTCTTTGTTATGATTTCGTAAGTCGGATTCAGGCTCGTTCGAAAGACAGCAGCACCGACTGCTCTATTAATTTGAAAACCAACATAATACGATAACATAGTAACCACTGATGATTTATCAATTAGTGATCGATTATTGGTCCATCTCCCAGAGGTCACTTCATATCTGACGCATGTAAACACCGCTGCCTGTTCGCCTCGGTGTAGTTCATTGTCTTTAGTAATACTCTCGGAAAACAAGAATGGTATCAATGAGGGGGTAATTAAGTCCAATGCATTACTTTTGTTTATATGATCAGATGATGGGATCAGAATGTGCTCGGGTAGAAACAATGCAAGCTCGTTTATCTCACTATATCTTCTTAACATCACTAATGAACAGAATAAATATGGAATAAATATTTTGATGGTCATGAGTTATCGCCCTTGATTATTTCGGATAAAATTGGAGTAATACTGGACTACATTTGACAGATCAGCACTTCGTGTTGCTGTCTGCTCTCAAACTTGGGATATTTCTTCCGTTTCCAACTGAGATATTCCCCGAGGGGTTAAAACTAGTGAGCTGCCATATCACTTGTTCACCAGTTCACATTGAAAATATGAATGCAGATAACTCAGCATAGGGGTCACAATCATATGTATTGTAAATCATGGACTGATCATGATCATTTCCTGTTTTAAGACAACGCTATTTGTTGCTATTTAAGTCAGGGTTCCCTGTTTTACCTCGTTCTAGCTGTACGACCAACAGTATGCAATGAGAGGGAGGAGACTGAATTACACCGTAGGTTCGCGAGTTGTGAGGAGTGTGGGGGGAGGTCGAACACAAGGAGGGGGGGGATACGAGGAAATGAATAATTATGAGTTAGGTTTGCTGACACTCTTCAACAATCTCAATTTATTGTACATCAAATTTTATTGACGGAATCTAAAAAGTTCATTGAACTAATCGAACAAATCAGAGGATATTTCATGTAGCCAATTTTAATTGATAACATACCGGCTCCTTCCAGTAAAATCAATCAAAATTCATAAAGATAAAAGGTATAGAGATCGGTTCCCGATTTCAGTTGTAATTTCAGGAGTTATTTTCCAAGCACATGAGAAAAAATCTCATCCAACACCAGAAACATTAAATTTTTGAATTATTTGCAGTACGTCATTGTCAGTGACATTCACATGAACGATGCAGATTCCATGCAAGAAAGTCTAAGCACTGTAAGCCGTGAAGTTCAATTTATCTTTGTGAGATAGAAGGATTACTCGATTAATTTTCTCGATCGCTACTCTCCCGCGCTGCTAAGATTTGCGAGAACGAGTTCAGAATGGGGAAAAATCCCGGAAACAATAAAAAATAATAATATTCCTTGGAAGCTCCTCAAAAAAGGAAAGCGGAAATCATAAAGGTTAAACCAAGATCCGACCTGCAATAATAACACCGTGTCAGTGCGCCACATAATAACACCGTGTCAGTGCGCCATATAATAATACCGTGTCAGTGCGCCATATAATAACACCGTGTCAGTGCGCCATATACAGTAATAACACCGTGTCAGTGCGCCATATAATAACACCGTGTCAGTGCGCCATATAATAACACCGTGTCAGTGCGCCACATAATAACACCGTGTCAGTGCGCCAGATAATAACACCGTGTCAGTGCGCCATATAATAACACTGTGTCAGTGCGCCATATAATAACACCGTGTCAGTGCGCCGTATATGCAAGACATATCTGAAAAGACTGCGAAACTCAAGCGACCGCACATAATCCAGCAGATCATTGTTTAAAGGCAAAGAGATCCGCGGCAGCTGGCTGGTGTTTTTATATCCGAATGTAAAGAGTGGGATGCATAATATGTAGGAGACACGATTTATAAATGAAAAAAAAACATTTGTCGAATGAATCAATGGACACTTGGATCATAATGTTAATATTTTATGTTAGCATTTGATAAGTGCAATTGCGATCTTATCGTATGAGACGCATGAACTGAGTCCTTCAATATTCATTGAATATCAACCAGGTCTACTGACAAAACTGCATTTCTAACCATTATACAACTCGTCGCCGACTGTGAATGCTACCCCAGGGATGCCGTTTAATCAAATATAATGCACTGCAATTGGTGGCCCAGAGCCCATCTCCCGACCGACTAGCTCAGTAATTACCGTCATGGCCTGAATTACTTGACTTGAGGAATTGCTTAGGAAAAATCCTGAAATTTATCATGACTGGAATGACTGAGCCTGGGGATTAAAAACAGTACGAGCGTAGAATGTTTTTGAAACTATTTAAATCATGGGATAATATGCACAATTCACACATTTGTTGTCACCCAAAAATATTGTCGACATTGTTTGATTATTGCGAATGAATGTAAAGAAAATTTCATTTGTTGCATTGGAAAATGACATAATTTGTTTCCGAAGAATATGTCGAAAGAAGAACACAAAATACCTAAAAACTCTGATCTATTAATTGTTTCGTTCTACGCATTTGCAACTTTTCAACATTTCATTACTTCAGTGTGTTTTGTATTAACATACTTATGGGTTGTTGATATCAGTGTGTCGAGGCGAGTGCCCGTTTATATGGATATCAAATATGATGGAAATGAATGCTGGCGATTGGGAGCGTTGGCTCTGAAGTAGGAAGTGGCAGTAACAGAGCTGCAACGGGGCCAGTGACGGCGACCTATGAGGGGTTCACCAGGTACATCGTCTATTTAAAAGGCACTCATTTTGATGACATGAGAGAGCAAATGAGTTGTATTTTAGGAACTGTATTAATATTGTTCGCCGCCGTATCTTTCGTTCCCGTTTATGGAAAATGAGTCGTATTTTAGGAACTGTATTAATATTGTCCGCCACCGTATCTTCTGTTCCAGTTTATGGCAAATGAGTCGTATTTTAGGAACTGTATTAATATTGTTCGCCGCCGTATCTTTGGTTCCAGTTTATGGCAAATGAGTCGTATTTTAGGAACGTGTTAATATTGTTCGCCGTCATATCTTCTGCTCCAGTTTATGGCAAATGAGTCGTACTTTAGGAACTGTATTAATATTGTTCGCCGCCGTATCTTCTGTCCCAGTTTGTGAGCGCGCCAAAATGAAATCATTATCGATATAATATGGACTGCAGTTATCTTCGGTCTATCCAGCTTTGGTGCCCAACATCAACGGTCCGCTTGTGTTTGGATGAGTACGAATTAATTACAGGAAGAAGTTAAGAACGATTTCAAAGCTTTACTCAGAATAGCTTTGGCAAGCAATAGTTCCCTTCAGATGTGACTGCCAGTCACTGTGAAGGCTCAATAAAATAGCTCTGTATTGACTGATGTCACCTCCAATGGTAATTATTTGAGCCGTTCCAAGGGACTTTACTCTTTTTGTTCCTTAAGAGTAAAGAGTTCTACATCAACATATGTCCTATTTTTTCCTAAGTACAGAGAGGCGTAATGAAAAGGTAATATTTAGGACGGATCAACGAATTTTGTTGACGTAAGGTTTTTGATAATGTTAAATATCTCTGTTAAAAAAAATCAAAAATATATTTATATTATAATTGATAAATGTTTCCATTTCTGCTAGTTGTGTTGTTTGTCTGTTTGCGTGTTCGTGCGTCCATGAATTGCGTCAAGGCCATTAGACCGATTGTGATGAAGCTTGGAAGGTGTGTCGGGGATACCCTCTGACGGAAGGAGATAGTATTTCAGTAGCCAAAGGAATGTCCGCACTCAAATTATTTACATTTTTTTGGCCTTTGAAAAAACTTATCGGAAATTTATTGATCGAAAGTCTAGAGCTTTCATCAACATGAATAATACTCATTGACGTCTAGGAGCTAATTTCTACAGTGCTCATGATATATGCTCAAGGTCTCCGTTCCATCAGTAACTCCCATAAAAAAACAGCTGTTAAGGCCAAGTCTGGCTCATGAGCTGTTCGGAAGGCCGATGATCATTGATTTTCACATGAAAAAATATTTGCGCAGTATCTTGAATACGACATCTGGACGCAGAGTGGTGGATTGCGGGCCTCATTTGTAAGGGCTCATTTTGTTTGACTGTCGGTGTATGAGAAGAGTGTGAGGTGGGCCTGCCGTCAGCCATCCCCTTGCTTGGGGGCTCGGCCTAGTCTCTGTATCTGTATCTTACGTCCTAAAAATTAGTGAACGCAACATAATACTGTTTCGTTTGGCCCTGGGTCTCCTATTCCTAGGCGAAACTTCATTGAGAACAGCAGGGGTGCATTGCACTCGCCACTATGCGAGTGCACTCACCCCATCGCACTACATCGATTTTTTTTATCAAGCAAAGCCACAGTATTGGATGTCGTAGCGATCTCTGAGGTTTTAGTCATTGGCTTCGTAGTGTTCGGTCGTTTGTTTTTTTGTTGGTAGACGAGATTAGATTAGATTATCTTCAGGACACGAGGCGGGCGCAAGTGGTCATGTCGAGTTGTTTCCTCGAAAGCTGGTAGGGTATAGTCATCGTAACTAAAAAATTCACGGACGCACACAGAAAAATTGAGATTGTGAGGTTAAAAATTATAGACGTCCCGCTGCTGCCACCATTACCTCACTACTGGGATGCCACCCTAAAATTACCCTATGCATTTAGTTACGGAATGAAACGAGTTTAGTGTCAGATTGACAAAGTATTGGATGGGGCGAGTTGAAGATGGGAAGATGAACATTTAGGTTTTAGGCGGTTACAACTTAGACTGTCGTGAAGATACAGGCACGTATGACTATTTCAGAGATTTACACACATTGGGCCTCCGGATAATTATAGAACATAAATCAAATTTGCATATGAGCTACACATCGTAGAAATAAATCGCTAAATTTAGAAAGCACCCAGTCAAGTTTCTCAGGAAATTGTCCTCCCCCAACTGTTCAGATGCAAAGTTCTTCTGCGCAATTGAGTTGCTTCGAAGAACGTGCAGCAGCTTCAAGGCAAGACCTCGCGGGGACCTCTTCTTTGAGAAAAGATACTCGGTAGTCTAGATCGAAATAGTCAACAAGGTATGCAAGTGTGTAAACATACGCAAAAATTTTGAGAACACCAGGCCCAGCTACGTGGGCTCTAAAATAATTGTGATTTGGGGACTTTTCTCATATATATCAATTTACTGTAGACCAATTGGTCTTCAGTGCACTTGTGGTTCCTAGACTAAAAAAAATTGCATGGTCTTCTATACACTTGGGGTTCCCATGCGAGCATTTAACAGCTAACAAATGGGACGTCATAAAGACATCTCCTTTGAATAGCGTTGCTTCTAGCAGCTTCAGAGTTTTAATTGTAAGAGACGCACAGTAACATAAATCTTTGACATTTCATAACGCTAGAGTTAGTTAGAAAGCAAAATATCGAGAGTACCTTCTTGTCGACAGTAGGTCTTGAAGCAGAATGGTGTCTTATGCCACAACAATGGTAATTTCTGTGTTAAACATGACGAGAACATCTCTATTGGGGAGGTACAAACATACATTTTATGTTGTTTTGTTTCCCGCTTCAATGAATCTCGTCATGGATCTGTGCAGTAGGGGAGAAAACTGATGGTTCTTCCTGTTGCACCGGAAATCGCCCTGGAAGAGGAACTGCTGTGAGAAGAACAAAAACGTAGTTGTTTTGAAACACTGAGTACCATCTAAAGTGACCAAAGGCAGTATCCATAGCAGGGAACTTTTCCCTCATACATTCGAATCACGAAAGATTTTCAATGCCGAATTGCAGAGAACGGATGATTTTTTTATTGCTTTATCTTTGCTACACTGGACCAGCTAAGTGCTCACACGGACCTTCTGGGCTACCAGCTGGGACCACCAATGGTACCCGAAGGTGGTTTCCAGTGCTAGGCTTAGGGAAGAGTGAAAAGTTTCGGTTTCTCGCTTCACTATGGAATGCCGAGCGATGCCCAGTCGGCAATTTCGTCTTACCAACACGAGTAGTTGACATTGGCATTAACGTCACTGCCCACCAGTTTTCAATCAATAAATTTCGATTCGCGAAACCTAATTAGGACAACGTATTGCAGAGGCCTGACTCATGAGGCCCGAACCTCCACAGGTTGCATACCCAAAAGATTTGAAGATCGCGAGGACTCCCCAACTTTCTTACTCCCACCGCGTGTCCAGGGCGTTTTCATACTCGTTCACGGATTTGGCGGCGCTAACCACCGTGGGAGATAGGTTGTTCAAAATTTGAGAGATTGCGATCACGAGAAAGTGTTGCAATATGCAAAGTTTTTTTCTCAAGTTTACGTTATTTCGATTCAAAATCACCGGTTAACAAAATTTTTAATGAGGAGAGTTGTCCCTAAAAAATCCCCCAGTAAAATGCCGCTTGATGCAAGCGTCTTTTCTTCCCACTCAACGAACGCTCTTCCAATTATTGAACCTTCAAGCATATAATTATTGCCAGTGAAATTATTGTTGGGCTGGGTGAGGGGCCACTTGTGTACTCGAGTTTGACCACCCATCTCACACTGGAATACACTCCTTGGCAACCCTCGATCTTACGAGATAGATTGAAATTCACCCTTTGCCATCACACAAACGAAAGAGTATAACCCCGCTGCTTACCTGCAAATACAAGCGACTAGATGACAAGGACCGGAAATTTGAGTGACAATTGTCATACCTCAACAACCACGGTGAAAGGAATGTGGGAGGAGGGCCAATAGATCACTCTCCAGAAAGATATTAACGTTTATACAGTCTCTCGACATAAAAGTAATGAAAGAAGTTATTCGATGTTCAATATGATTTATTATTTGTCTAATCCGATTTTCGCAGATTTTTTTTATAAGGAGGTAGTTGCTGTGCACCGAGCTTGTTTTCTCGGCTCAGACGGCATTGGCCAGATCTGAAAGGCGAAGCCGTTCAACAGGTGCCGTATTCTTCTCTCACCTCCTATAGAATTGACCTCGCAAGATCTTGAAGTGGCACTCAATTGAAACAATGAGCCTCTCCGCCAAGTTGGAAGCTGCCGTCCAATTACGTCGCAGAAAGTTTGTATCTCTTACCAATAAAGAAGTGATAAGGGAGCCATCTAACCGTGTTCCCACCTTAATAGAGCCCTCTCTCAAAGACCGGATGATCGCAGACCCTCAATGCCGAGTGTCTGATATACACTGCGAAGAAATAAAGTTACCAATATCAATAAGGTTCTGCTGACGTAGATTTCGGAGGAATGGTAATATCAACCACCTAATCAAAGCATCGTAATAAAGGAAATTGACAGCAGCAAAAAGGAACTGCCGTCGTCGAGAGAAGAATGATGACTTTTTCACCCGCCTAATCACAGGAAACGTTACTCTTAAATTAGGACACTCTCTCGCATTGTGAGCAGAATTTTTTATCATCAATTTAGTGGTAATTTATTCTATTTACTAATAGTACTTTTTCCTTAATAGTGTTCAGCCTATTTCCATTTTTAATTCAAAATTATTTGCCCGTCAGACGGTCAGTTGTTTTGGTGTGGCCAATTGGCCAAAAAGTTATAGTGATAGAAAAATCTCTAAGAACTCATATCAGTATTTGCTGCATAAAAAATGTTAACATTCGGCAGCCCCTCTCACAGTGAAGACGAAGGTGCCAATAAAACGATTTCTTTTTAAATGAGGTTTTCAGTGAAACTACACGAATGCGGTTCTCAGTTAATGATGGAAAAAGACTTGCTGGAGGAAGTGAAAATTAAATTTCAAAATCCAAGGGCGTTTCAACCCTGAGCATGGAACAGTTGTACAAATCAACATGAATGACGTTCAATTTTATTTTATAATTGTTTGTCATAACGTTTTTAAAGTATTCACGTATCAGTTTTTGTCACCCGTTCTAAATTACACATGAAGTATCATGAAATGTGCGATGACTATACAAATCAGGAAATATTCATTTTGTATGTGTCATTCTAGAAAGTTTGACAATTGATCGGGAGCATTTCATTCTTTCGTGCGTTCATACAATCAATCATAATCTATAGATGCCGAACCCACAATTAAATAATAAGCATAAAATGTATTAAAGGAAACATCGTGCATGAATATAATCATAGAGTAAAGTTAAAATAGATCGTCGCTCGTTTATCTCAGCTTCTTGCTCAGCAAAGCTGGGCATTATGTGTATCCTGTCCAGCAACCCTCATGTGCCCTGGACGGTTATTGTCATACGGAGCAGATTTACCAATTTATCCCCAAAAAATATTTTATGAGCAGCAAAATCGAAAGTGAAGTGCTACCTCGTTGGTGACGCCAGTTTGCGTTGAAGTGCCTCCATCCATTGCCCCCAAGTGGCTGCTGGGGAATATTTCTGCAGCAAACGAGGAATATTGTGGAAATATAACAGCAGAGGGGAGCGCATCACTCACATCTCAGAATTCATTAGAGGAACAGAGAAAAAAAAGAATACCGAAATAACTTTTATTTAGACGGAACCAAGCATTTTTTATTTTTTGACTCATTAACTGTCTCTGATAGCAATTTTCACTGCGTAGCTGGTAACGTTGTTGGAATATTCGTTAGGTAAAATGACTTTGACATCAATATTAGTGGTTATCAGTGAATAACTAATAGCAATGATAGTTTTCTAGACAATTGGAATCGTTAACGATTTCTGTTTTCGTTGTTGTTCTTTGTGCATTTATCATTCAAAATTTCGCTCATAGATTTTTTTTTATTTTTAATTTCAATCATTGGTCCATCTCCTTTCGAATTAAATTTGTGCTTGTACGCAAGTGACCCTCTTGAATCACTAAATACTAATAATGTTATCTGTATTGAATCTACTTATACAGATCTTTATCAGCACTATCTGCAAGAACGAGTAAGAAATTACAGTTGCTCCATTGAGCCCTTATGCTCTCAACAACAGGTCAGAGTGCACCAGAAATATTTGGTTTTAATATGTAATAAAACGGATGCACTAACATTCATAACTACTCAGAAAAATCCTGTCTGCTGAATGGTCACTTCTGGCAAGTGGAAGTGCTGATAAACATAGAGACCGCAGCAGACAGTATTAAAGATGGAACATGTAGCGCCTGCAGGTCTGCAAGACACCGCTGCTCGAGTTCGTGTCTAAGGAAAGTATGGAGGCGGTATGCGACCAAAGAACTGAGAGGACCACTGAAGCAAGGTGGTAGGCGAGAACATCTGAATCACAAGCAGTAGCATGGGCAGCTCTTTGGAGGGGATCATGAAGAGGGAAGTGGGCCCGCTGCGATCATCAGCAGCCAAGGAAGCAAGTGAAATGGGTAGACAAGGGACCGAGCAACTTGCCAGATCTCCTACAAAGGATAGAGAGAGAGGGCCCAACGAGAGAT
>SDVV010008850.1:0-17002 GCA_016164225.1 Gammarus roeselii
CATTCAAGTTTGATGGATATGTATGATATTTAGTTATTATTTTGTGCGATGTACATATCAAATCCCTTCCACACGGCTCTATTTTACATACTTTTTCTTCTGATGTCACACACCAGGTACACACATACACGCTCTGTACGCATATTCAGGACCGGGCACGGTATAATGACATCGTAAACAGGGATAGTTACCGATACAATGTAGACACACACACACACACATTTTGAATGCATATGCAGGATCGGTTAACATCTGAAGCACTTTACCTCTGATATATGTTTTTTTTCCATTAGAACAAAATCCCTTGTTATTGTTACAAGATATTTTATGTGGACAAGCTTCACGATATGTTAGGTAAAAAGAACTAATCATATTAACCTATCCTAACCAGCTTAACCATGAATTAAGTGTCATCGCTCGAGATTTTTCATGCATTTTATCACGGTTTGATGCCGCCATATGCCGGCATATGCCGGCATAATGTAGCTGTATTCAGGGTTTGATCCCGCCATATGCCGGCATATGCTGGTATAATGTAGGCGTATTCACGATCCATGTCGGTATAATGTCGGCATCTACACACATTTTTTTGCAAAAGGGTTACCATACACTGCCGGATGCATTTATACCTACCCAACCTTACCTCACCCATTGAACAACATCCCTTGCTTTTGATACACGATATTTTATGTGCATCAGCTTCATTGTATGTTATGTTAAGAGAAGTAATCATCCTATCCCAACTTAACCTAACTTACGTACGGTTTTCTGTCAATGATATATACGATGCATAATACATGTCTCTACATTTTGATCAATCCTTTGCAGTTTGATACACATATCCAATTCTGAACTTGGAAATCATCAAAAAACTAACCTAACCTACCTTATGTACGATATTCAGTCACTGTTTTATTCAATGCATAACAAATATCTCCACATAACTCTACATTTTGATCCATCCTTTGCAGTTTTGACACCTAATTATTTCTACTTCGCAATCAATCTCGACTCTTATATGTTACCAGAGAGGTCAGAATTTTTTCATTCTTCGACGGATTGAATGTTACAAGTAATTCATATATGTGTCTATCGTCATACGAATGGGCGACTTCATCTCATACTAGGTATACCACACTTTTTTTCCATATCTCCTGACACTTCATCCTTTGACGACTTGCACAGTTGATCTAACTTATTCATTTCCAATAATTTTTTCCAACTCTTCACAATGACAGCGCTTCAAATGTCTCCACACGTTACTCGTCGATTTAGTTTTGTTCCATTTTATTTCTTTTTGTCATAGCTAACAGACCCCCATCACCCCATTTCTTTCGAACAATCGAGGACTCAAGCTATAAGTCATCGTTCCACAACAGAATCCCAATATTGACTGAATATTTTCTCATCGGACTCTGTTTTACATCTCACCATTCTGTCACACATATACAGCATTTACCCCGAGATAGGTTTATCGGGTAGAGTTGCAACCCTTGAAATGTATTCGCCTACCGACTTCAACAATTTTCGATGTTACCTCCGACCAACGCAATGTATGCAATTTCGTCGCTTTACCTTTGAGTTGTAGGATATTATAAACAATTGATTAAGGATTTACATACTTTTTATTAGTATTATTTACAGATCTTGCTGACATCATCAATGACTTCTAACTATTCTTTTCGATTACAGCATGGCTCATACAGCCACCCATACAATGCATCACGATGTTTAAGTTTCTTTTCAAAATCTATCGTATAATCCACCAAATCTTTGTTGCGAATACCAAAGGCTGTTCCGTGCCCTTGTGTCCACAAATATAATTCATCTTCTTCCTGAACTTTAAATACTCGAAGCTTTTCAAATTCAATGTCGTTCTGTTTTTCATCAATGAGGAATTCATTCATACGTTCCAGGTTCTCTTTGGTTCTTAGGAAAAAACCATCCCCAACACTTCAGCTTTATTACAATCATGAGTATTTTCCACTCGGATCATGTCAATTGCGAGAGATGCTTTCTTATTTCCTTTGAAGTTTGTTACATACGACTGAAACAGGTCGATGTCGGTTACCCAGAGCTGTCTTCCTTTTTCCTTCATCCATATATGAATGGTAGCTCCCACTCTTTTGATTCTTGTTATACCAATTCTGAGATAACTGGTATTTTCAACATAAGTCAATTTTGTTCGATCCGTCTCATATCATCTGCGGAGATTTCTTCTTCCAAAACACGTAAACTAATTTTTGCCACTTGATCATTCATTTTTATCTATTTGGGGTTGAGCCGTCCGTCTCCGCTTGTCCTCCACGTATCAGTGACTACAATCACGTCATACAGCTTGCTATTATAATGCGTTTGAAAATCGTTGAGCCTATCATCACTCGCTTTGGCGATCAAATACGATTGCACGTACGTATACAGGTCTATACACGTACATACGCTCGAATAAACACATTTATGTACGTATGTCCGTCTATAGACCTGAATACGTACGTGCATACGTATTTGATCGCCGAACGAGTGATGATAGGCTCAAAAATTTGCAAACGCATTATAATAGCAAGCTGTATGACGAAAGCACGGAACAGCCTTCGGTATTCGCAACAAATATATGCTGGATTATTTGATAGATTTTGAGAGAAAACTTAAACATCGTGATGCAGGGTATGGGTGGCTGTACGAGCCATGCTGTAATCGTAAAAACGAGTTAGAAGTCATTGATGATGTCAGCAAAATCTGTAAATAATATTAATAAAAAGTATGTAAATCCTATATCAATTGTTTATAATATCCTACAACTCAAAGACACAGCGATGAAATTGCATACACTGCGTTGGTCGGAGGTAACATCGAAAATTGTTGAAGTCGGTAGGAGAATATATTTCAAGGGTTGCAACGTTACCGGATAAACCTATCTCGGGTTAAATGCTGTATATGTGTGACAGAATGGTAGACATAAATCTGAGTCCGATGAGAAAATATTCAGTTAATACCGAGATTCTGTTGTGGAAGGATGGGTTATAGCTTGAGTCCTCGATTGTTCGAAAGGAATGAGGTGATGGGGCCTGTAAACTATGACAGAAATAAATAAAATTGAATAAACATAAATCGATGAGTAACGTGTGGAGACATTTGAAGCGCTGTCGTTGTGAAGAGTGTGAAAAAATTATAGGAAAGAAAAAAGTCAGATCAACTGTGCAAGTCGTCATAAGTTGAAGTGTCAGGAGATATTGAAGAAAAATAGAGTATACCTAGTACGAGATGAAGTCGCCCATTTGTATGATGATGGAAACAAATATGAATTACTTGTTACATTCAATCCATCTATGAATGAAAAAATCTGACCTCTCTGGTTACATATTTGAGTCGAGATTGATTGCGAAGTAAAAATAATTAGGTGTCAAAACTGCAAGGGATAGATCAAAATGTAGAGTTAAGTATAGATATTTGTTATGCATTGAATAAAACAGTAACTGAATATCGTACATAAATAAGATTAGGTTAGTTTTTGGATGATATACAAGTTCAGAATTGGATGTGTGTATCAAACTGCAAAGGATTGATCAAAATGTAGAGATATGTATTATGCATCGTATAAATCATTGACTGAAAACCGTACATAAGTTGTGTTAGGTTAGGATAGGATGATTACTTTTTTAAACATAACATACCATGAAGCTGATGCACATGAAATATCTTGTATCAAAAGCAAGGGTTGTTGTTCTATGGGTGAGGTTAGGTTGGGTAGGTATTAATGCATCCGGCAGTGTATGGTAACCCTTTTGCAAAAAATGTGTGTGAATGCCGACATTATACCGACATCGACCGTGAATACGCCTGCATTATACCAGCATATGCCAGCATATGCCGGCATTTGGCGGGATCAAACCGTGAATACAGCTACATTATGCCGGCATATGCCGGCATATGCCGGCATCAAACTGTGATAAAATGCATGAAAAATCTTTAGCGATGACACATAATTCATGGTTAAGTTGGTTAGGATAGGTTAAGATGATTAGTTATTTTCACCTAACATGACGTGAAGCTGGTCCACATTGAATATCTTGTAACAATAACGAGGGATTTTGTTCTAATGGAAAAAACATATATCAGAGGTAAAGTGACTCAGATGTTAACCAATCCTGCATATGCATTCAAAATGTGTGTCTGTGTGTCTACATTGTATCGGTAACTATCCCTGTTTACGAAGTCATTATGCCGTGCCCGGTCCTGAATATGCGTACGAAGCGTGTATGTGTGTACCTGGTGTGTGACATCAGAAAAAAAAGTATGTAAAATAAAGCCGAGTGGAAGGGATTTGATATGTACGTCGCACAAAATAATGACTAAATATCAAACATATCCATTAAACTTGAATAAAAATATATAATTATTGATTAAGTTGGTTAGAATGACTAGATCTTTGAACCTAACATCGCGTATAAGTGATCCACATTAAAAAACTGACAAATTGAAGTTCATTAGTTCTCTTGGATCATGCCTGCTGAGTCTCATCCAAACATGTAATAGAGATATCGATACATTCTGGAATCTAAATATCTGCAAAAGGATATTTGCTGGATCAAATTGGAGAAAATGTATTCAACTGCTTTTGATAAGATAAATATACAGCCCTAGTGGGAAGATTCATACATATCAATATCATACATAACCATCAAAAATGATTAAACACATGACTATTGGATAGAATAGGTTAAGTTGCTTAGGTAAGAATGTATTTGGCAGTGTATGATAACTCTTTTTGCATTCATCGAAATATGATCTATGTTGTCGTACATTGATATATATTTCGCTAATTATGTACCTTAGACATGGTTTATATCCTAGATCTTGTGGATTGCAGATCTGTATGAAAAATTGTTAGAGTGTATATATACAATATTTGATATAATAGACGGAAATGGTAGGAGCAGCACATCCATCATCACAAAAAAAAACATATTCTAACAGTAAAACCGTACATAAATTTTGCTAACGCTTTAACACTCGTAACACTCACCGACGTATGGGGTAAGCTTACAAAAACGTTTTGAACACGAAAGTCCACAAACGAGCGATGACCTAACATTACTCGAAACTGGTCAATATTACTGGACTTGTAACAAGCGAAGTGAAAAAAACATATATACGTGTAGGCACACCATCTGCTAAAGATTGGTAAAAAAACAGAGTCAAGTGGACAGGTTAAGATAGGTTAGTATGGGTTAGGTTTAGTGCCCCTCTACAATACAGACCTAAAGGGAAAATGATACAGTGGATCTGGTGAATGCACGAATAAGACGTGTATTCTGAATTAGAACGCAGTCTCATAACAAAGCTTGAATTGATCGATGACTTCTAAGTGTCTAAACGGCAAACGTCTTACAAACATTTATAAAGAAACGACATGCAGGAATAACCATCAAGTAAAGACCTGGAATTGGATAACGTAATTGAGGTGTACATCCAATTATTGAAGAATTTCAACAGTAACACTCAACACAAGTCCGGTAGATTAGTTCTCCAAGACAACATGGAATCGGACTAAAATGCAGTGTCGAGAGGTAAAACCAACCAATTTTTGAAGCATTACATCCAATTAAGCGTAATTTATTCCCAACATTCCATGCAATTAGGCGAAAATGTAAAACAAGAACTAAATAATACGTAAATAAGATTCGCTACTCTACTCTAAGCAACAATTATTAACTATTATATACGGAGTATCCTACCACACCCAGATGATAAATCCTAGTGCAATATCCTACGTGATCTGGTTCATGCATAAGAATATATACAAATATAACACGCATACTAAAAATATCTGACATTTATCACAGAGTTTATGAGAATTATGTTATTTTTACTACGATATCATTCAAATCTATAATAAATTCCTAGACCTAACTGATGCTCTGCCTCTAGCAGGACAAAATCAATGCCCACTGTGTCATAAAAATAAACTCTACAATGCTTTACTAGGTCACTTCTCAGCAGTCTACCACTGATATATAACAAATTTAGAGGTAACATCCAGTCATGATACGATGCCACAGACGTACCATGCATCTGTTAACCCATCGTCTATGAACAGCCTCGAACAAAGACACATCCTGGACATAACCAAAATCTAAACACATATACAGTGGTCAAGAATGAGTCTCAGAGAGTGTGTGGTCATAAAAAGCTAGGCTTCTGTTTACTGATGACTCAAGTAAACCACTATAACGATGAGCAGCATGTCGCATAACCTCACTAAAAAATCCATGGAACTTAAGATCGACGTCTACAAGAACGTACATAATTCACATTGAACATGGATGAACTCCAAAATGACAACCAAAGAGTGTAAACCACCTCTACACTAGGACCCATCCATCCAGTAAATCGTCTTCTAAACGTTAAACTACACATTTGCTAGGGATCAATGACGAAAATTCCACAAAGATGCAGTACGGACTTACACCTCTTAAACATACATTCCTATGATTATCGTGGAAAAAAAATA
Organism: Gammarus roeselii; assembly: GCA_016164225.1. NCBI lineage: Eukaryota > Metazoa > Arthropoda > Malacostraca > Amphipoda > Gammaridae > Gammarus > Gammarus roeselii. The sequence continues at coordinate 6,512 of SDVV010008850.1, forward strand.
ACCTACAACAACAACATATAAAAAATAGCTAAATAAGATGCTCTACTCTGCTATAATTCGCATTAGAAAGTGTAATACATCATGGTAGCCATCCTAATGAATCGGTCTATTTACACAAACAAGCATGAACAGAACGAGCTTTTGCCTAGAGGACTCTCTAACTTCTCCTAAATATTGAAGAATGGTCGTACAATAAATATGCAATACCCTAACAGCAAGACCAAGTTGTAACAAATCGTCTATTCTATATCTTTAATAACCACGTCAAATATTGCATCAGGATGAAATAAGATATATAAAACACTAAAAAAACATTACTCATTAGACCTGAAATAATGTTCTGTATTGTAGATACAAACGTAATAAATCTTAAATTGTATAAATAACCACCAGATTGCATTGAAGATGGAAAATCAACAGAGAACATACAAAACTGAAAGACCTATACTAGAACTCACGAGTTTTAACAAAGCAAGAAGATTAATTCTCTACCATACCCGAAACATACATTAAAAACGTGATGAACAAAAATGAACTCGCATTTAACCAAACAAACAAGAAACGTGAATAAGATACCAAGATATACGAGCGACACAACTGAAACCTATTGTAAATACGGTATAGTACATACAAAAATCTAATGAAATGAGCCTCAACTTCTGTCCAAAACAGGGATAAATTAACACCTCTTCAACTAAAGTAACTATGGCCTAATCGTAACAGAATTTCATATATACATAAAAAAACACGAAAATGATGCAATAACGTACCAATTATGTCTGAAATAATGTGGAAGATGCAAACCTGAAATACCCTAAAATGCCTATAACTGTACGAGTTAACTGATCGAAATTCCAGAAACAACACAAATTCAACTTGAATTAATCGATCATTACAAAGAATACATAACATAACATTTTACCTTACAGTAAATCTATATGTTTCAGGTATATTTGCTATTGGAACACCGCGTCAATGGAATACTGAAATATCTGGTTATAACCTGGATAATGCAATATGGGGTAGATAGATTCTCGTAACGATGATAGAGCATCCTAAGAAAAAACTATACATTAACCCGCAAACAACCTGTCAAATAATCCTTATTATTTCTATAGATATTATATACACATGAAATAAATCGGTGGGAAACACAGAACCTTGCCTGCTATCCTACTTCCATGCTTGTACAAACAGGGTCGTTCGCCCACTAAGGCTGCAAATTAAGTTATACGACATGCCTACCACACTAATCCTATAAAAGAATATATAAAGGGATAAATGAACAAAACGTAGAAAAATATCCCAACCCCCCACCACTACAAACCCACCAATCAAGCATCGAATGAGTCAATTACACTCTTAAGTGATTCTTCTCTAGGAATGATTCAGTCATCCCGTAAATATTGTATCTATTTTCCTTCATCGGTTAGCTTACAAAGAAATACGAATGAATGGGTTACTGCAGGAGTAAGCAAAGCTTAGCGCAAGAGTACTGATGGATACAATCGGATAAAAATGACAAAAAACTAATTGAATCTATGCTACGTGTAAAATTGATCAACAGCGAGCAACGTAGAAAATGATATCGAGGTTGAAAAATCATCATGAAGGTGTCCGGAAAGTTTGACTTTTTAATATATAATACTACATATAAGTTATTATCAATAAAAATTATCTTATAAATGTATGTTCATCAATACCCCAAAAAACATTCAGAGGACACAGCATTGAAAAAGCAATATGACATGCAACGAAGTTGCAACAACCCCCAAGCATTGGAATTGCTAATATTCTTTCGTAAATATATAACCCGTTAACATGTACTGTATAAGCTCTCCGCTCACTGACCCCCGTCCTACCCTACGCCCCCCGCTCCCCGTTTCTGCGCGAACCCCCGTACGGCCGCTTGAGTCAAGGTTGCATGAGTTGCACCCTACCCCCTGCCACGCCCAAAAGTGATTCTAGAATGCCGTTCTTGCGGTTATATATATACTACTACCCTAATTGTAGTTCTACACTTGACCGTTTCGTTACGTTAATGATTTGAATACACCGACATCACAATCTGAACTGACGATTTCTGAAAACATTTTGTTCTGGGTAATTTAATAAGCATTGTATTTTTGTATCCAACTGATCTTAATTGACTTTATCCTGTTTGATAAAGCATTCGTGTGAACCCATTCAGAAAATTTATATAACATGGGTTCAATAACATGTTTTTAATGAACGCTAGCCCGCATTCCTATGACGGTAATCTGACAATGAAGGGCCTCAGCCCAATTTATTGTGCTGCATGAGCGGCTGCTGAAAGGCCGCAACTTAAACTGTTGAAGCTGATTGGTGATGAACAGCAACAAGGAAGTTACGACATTACAATGTACTGGCATGGTATTTCGATGCACATAACTTGCTTGCTTGGCAAACTTAGCTTTGGATTTGTGCTAATATTGTATCTTGAAGGGTTTTCGTGAAAGAAATGCAAATAAATTAATAGATTTTACGGCTCAAGAAGCCTACATATATGTGTGTGTATACGTTCAATTACTACCCTATTTGATGGCAGACAATAAATTTGCTGTCGTGGAAATCTCGTTTGCATTAATATTTTCGAATGATGATGTGTCGGCATTTTTATAAAGGTACAGTTATATATCTTTTCCAGTATGAGGATCGTTGAAATTTCCACTGACACGGAAGATATTAACCTTCACTTTTATCGTTTACTTTATGTGAGCTAAATAACTGTAAGAAGTGATTTAAAATAATTGATACTCCTGTTTATTCATAAATATATGTTTATTTAACCAACAGTTTCCTTCCAATAATGTCAATTAAAGTCACAAAGCATACGATTCTGAAAAATTCTAAAGGTGATTGCTTTCCAATATCTTGTACGCAAGGCAGCATGCATATCCAAGTATTATGCCGGCGTTTTGGACGCCGGTATATTACCGGGATATTAGACCGTTTCCTCCCGGTTCCCTGCCAAATTTATCACATAACGGTAGCGACCAAAATCGGGATGCCTCACCCAGACCAGTCTGGTGCAGAATGGTGCTCCGTAACAGAACAAGGACTTGTCAGGCTTTCAAGATGAAAATAAAGGAATTAATCAGTTTGACTTTTGAAAATTGCGCAAGTCTCTTGTGATAAAAAGCTCCTATTTATTATTATGCTATACGATACAATTTTTCAGTTCCCGGGCTTACATTTTTTTTCATACGAACTTTGAATACAACCGCAGTTGATCCAAGTCAGAATGACTTCGGAGTGGATCATCTATTGACGTTTGTATTCATCATATAATGAGGTTCGTTGAGGAGAATCGGATGCTGGAAAGATGCGTGGTTATCTGGGTGAGCGTTTATCAAGATCTCGCGTATCATGATATTAATATGTAATAGTCTACACACTAACGCAAAACCGTTAAAGAGTTATTAATATACAAATTGATACTGGGATCGTATCTGTTTCTTACACGATAATAACATAACTGACAGGATGTTTTAATTCACAATCAAATGAAATCATTGATAATCCCATTATTAGAGCCTCCTCGTTTCTCTTCGCTGATACTTTCCTGTTTGATTACTGCTTCGTACATGCAACTGGGGTTGCGTTTGTGCTGCATTGTACAGTTATATACCCTCTGAATGACGTGTCAAGCATCTATTTGATATCAGGCATTGTACGCAAGCAACTCTTTGAGGGCTCACGAGGTTGTGTTTCACGTTTCCTTTATCGTAAGCCCTGTAGTTTTCGAGTCTTCTCAATGACGCGGCGCCGGGTATGTGTGAAATGCGTACAACACAACAAGGAGCTGGAGAGAGGGTAGAAAATAAATTATAGTTCCAACATTAAGGTAGTCAATCTAATTCAATTATTGAGCCAACCCGACAGAATTTGAATGTTTTGTGCTTCGGATTTGAATGTTTTGTGCTTCGCGCAAACCAATTAAAAGCTGATATAAAGCACATCCACTCCAATGATCGGCAAACATGCACATATGAATGGATATCTTCTCATCGCAGCAGCATATCGACTAGCAATGATCTTTGACACGATGACCGAAAACCTATAAGCTCGAATGGCACACCATCAGCCTCGGAATTGAAATTAAAGGCTGTTGACCTGGGTTCTCAGAACCTCATTACCATTTCCTTGTCACCCTGTTTGGAAGGGCATATTCATTCATTGCAAGTGTTTATGTGATTCCTCTGAATCGAAATTGTTGAACCTTGATGTCTTGAGTAAGTATTCGTAATAACTTTAAGGTGTTCACATGTGTAACGCCTCATTTGACTTGAAATGTCACAAGTTTTGGAAGTGAACTATCCCTAACGATGGTATATAAGTAGCTAGTATAACTACGAAACGCGAATTAGTGAAGGATTATAGATAGGGATATAAGAGCCGGTCGGGGTAGGGCGCGATGCATGCACCTTGACTCACCGAGCGTACGGGGTTCGCGCAGAAACGGGGGGCGGGAGCGGAGGGTACCGAAACTGGGTTGGTGCCCGAGTCAGCTAACGGAGGGAGGGAGGGGGGGGGGAGGAAACCGGAAAGGGGGAACGGAAGAGGAACGGCGAGATGGAAGCAGGCTTGCGGCCTTGATTGGCAAAGTTGATGTTACGAGCATTTTAATCTTTAGTGCATTTATGATCTTCATTGTATTTATATATATGTTTTTTCTTCTTTAGATGGTTGTAGTGGAGTATAATTGGTCACTATCTGTTGCTCGTTATATATATTTATTCAGTTCTGGTAGGATTAGTGTTATTCCAAATTTCTGGTGGGGCGGGGCGTAGGGATCCTCTAGGCAAAAAGTTGGATGTGCTCCTGGAAGATTATGTGAGTTTGTTCTTACCTGTTCCTTGTCTTATAAATTTGTTCCCGTGTCACGTTTGCTACGTTGTGAGTGCATATATCGTTATATATTTATGTATGGATTATAATTCTATATTTTTTGTGTGGACATATACGTGTGTTTTCTTAACTAGTTGTGGTATAATTGACTCAATCGATGCTTGATTGGGGGGGGGGGGTTCGTAGCGGTGGGGGCTTGGGATATTTTTGTGTGTCTTGTTCATTCATCTCTATATATTCTTTTATAGGATTTATGTGGTAGGCATGTCTTTTAACTCAATTTTCAGCCTTAGTGTGCGAACGGCCCTGTTTGTACCAGCCTGAAGGTAGGATTGCAGGCAAGGTTCTATGTTTCCCATCTATTTATTTCATATGTTTATATTATCTATAGGAATAGTATGGATTATTAGTATGATTATTGGCGAGTTTAGGTATGTATTGTGGGATGATGCAGCACCTACGGTCGAGAATCTATCTATCCCATATTGCATTATCCGGTTTTGAAACATTTATATCAGTGTTCCATTAATGCGGTTTTCCAATAGCGCAAATACCTGAACGATATGGATTTAGTGTAAATTAAAATATTATGTTATGTATACTTAGTAATGATCTATTGATTTAAGTTGCAGATTTTGTATTATTTCGGAATTTCGATCAGTTAACTCATACAATTTCAGGCATTTTGGGGTATTTTAGGCTTGGAGCATCCATGTAGCAAGCTATTTCAGGCATAATTGCCAGGTTGTTGCATTATTGTGGTAGTTTTTATATATATATATATATATCACACATCTGTTACGATTTAGCCATAGATACTTCAGTTAAAGAGATGTTAATTCAACCATGTTTTGGACTGAAGTTGAGGCTAATTTCATTAGATTTTGTGAGTACAATGCCGTATTTACTTTTGGTTTCAGTTACGTCGTCTGCATGTCTTGGTATCTTATTCACTTTTCTTATTTGTTTGGTTAAATGATGGTTCATTCTCATTCATCACGTTTTTAATGTATGTTTTGGGTTTGGTAGAGAATTAATCTTCTTGCTTTGTTTTATCTCGTGAGTTTTAGTATAGATCTTTCCGTTTTGTAGGTTCTCTGTTGAATTCCAATCTTCAATGCAATCTGTTGGTTATTTATACAATTTAGGATATATTACGTATGTATCTACATTATAGAACATTATTTCAGGTCTAATTTAGTTACATATTGTTCATTTTGAGTGTTTTATATATCTTCTTTCATCCTGATACAATATTTGACGTAGTTATTATAGATATAGAACAGACGATTTGTTACAAATATGGTCTTGCTGTTAGGGTATTGTATATCTATTGTACGACCATTCTTCAATATTTAGGAAGAGTTAGAGAGACCCCTAGGCAAAAGCTCATTCTGTTCATGCTTGTTTGTGTAAATGGACCGATTTATTAGGTTGGATACCATTGTACTACAATTTTTATGTGAATTATAGCAGAGTAGAGAACCTTATTTAGCTATTTTATATATGTTCCTGATGCTATGTTATTTTTTCCACGAGAATCAAAGGAATATATGTTTAAAAGGTGTAAGTCCCTACTGCATCTTTGTGGAATTTTCGTCATTGATCCCTAGCAAATGTGTAGTTTACCGTTTAGATGATAATTTTCTGGATTGATGGGTCCTAGTGTAGAGGTGGTTTATACTCTTTGGTTGTCATTTTGGACTTTATCCATGTTCAACGTGAATTATGTACGTTCTTGTAGATGTCGATCTTGAGTTTCATGCGTTTGTAGTGTTTTACTTAAGTCATCAGTTAACAGAACCCAAGCTTTTTATGGCCACACACTCTCTGAGACTCATTCTTGACCACTGTCGAGGCTGTTCTGAGACGATGGGTTAACAGATGCGAGGTACGTCTGTGGCATCGTATCATGACTGTAAGTTTCCTCAAAATTTGTTATATATCAGTGGTACATTGCTGAGAAGTGACCTAGTAAAGCATTATAGAGTTCATTTTTTATGACACAGTAGGCTTGGAGTTGTACTTCCAGAGGCATAGCATCAGTTAGGTCTAGGAATTTATTATAGATTTGAATGGTATGATAGTATAAAATAACATTTTTCACATTAACTCAGCGTTAAATGTCAGTTATTTTCGGTATAGCTGTTATGTTGGTATACGATCTTAGTCATGAACCAGATCACGCCGGATATTGGAGTAGCATTCATCATCTGGGTGCGGTAGGATACACCGTACATAATAGTTAATCATTGTTGCTTAGGGTCGAGTAGAAAATCTTATTTAGCTATGTTTTTTTTAGATGTTGGTGTATATTTTGATTTGATATCATATGAATATATCGGTAATCGATATAAATTTGCCTATTTTTCATGGGATGTTGGGTATAAAATACGCTTAATTGGATGTGATGATTCAAAAATTTGGTGTGTTCCCCCTCTCGACATTGGATTTGGGTCCGGTTCCATATAACCTCGGAGAACTATTCGAACGGATTTTTGTTGAGTGTTAGTGTTGAAATTCTTCAATAATTGAATGTACATCTTAATTATGTTACCCAATCGCAGGTCTTTGCTAGATGCTTTTTCCCGCAAGTCTTACTTATATAAATGTTTGTATTTCGTTTGCACTTTAGACACCTAGAAATTTTTGAATAATTCAGGTTTTTGTTATAAGGCTGCGTTCCCATTCAGAATATTCGACTTTTTTCGACCATTCACCAGATCCACTTTAACATTTTTCACTGAAGGTCTGTAATGATGGCCATAATCCTAACTCATTCTAACCTAAAATTACCAAGTATTGCATATCATTCCCCGATTCATACTTATGTTAGGTATTTTTCTTTATTGATTTAACCTTCATCCTTATAAAATCTAACTACTTGACCCTGTAGTTTTACCAATCTTTAGCAGATTGTGTGCCTACATTTATATATATATTTTTTCACTTCGATTGGTACAAGACCAGTAATATCGACCAGTCCCGAAAAATGTTAGGTCATCGCTCGTTTGTCGACTTTCGTGTTCAAAACGTTTATGTAAGCTTACGAATGTTAAAGCGTTAGCAAGATTCATGTACGGTTTTACTGTTGTAATATGATTTTTTTGTAGTGTTGGACGTTTTGTTCCTACCATTTTCGTCTATTATATCAAATATTGAATAAATCCACTCTAACAATTTTTTCATACAGATCTGCATTGTAAGGTCCGCAATCCACAAGATCTAGGATATAAAACATGTCTAAGGTACATAATTAGCGAAATATATATCAATGTACAATAACATAGATCAAATATCGTTGATTGCAAAAAGGGTTACCATTCAATGACGAATACATTATTACCTAGGCAAATTAACCTATTCTATCCAATAGTTATGTATTTTTATTCAAGTTTGATGACTATGTATGATATTGATGTATATGAATCTCTCCACTAGGTCAGTATATTCATCACATCAAAAGCAGTTGAATACGTTTTCTCTAATTTAATCCAGAAAAAAACCTCCTGCAGATGTTTAAAACTGGAAGACCTATACTAAAACTCACGAGATAAAACAAAGCAAGAAGATTAATTCTCTACCATACCCAAAACATACATGAAAAACGTGATGAATGAGAATGAACTATCATTCAACCAAACAAATAAGAAAAGTGAATAAGATACCAAGACATGCAGGCGACGTAACTGAAACCTAAAGTAAATACGGTATAGTACATATAAAATCTAATGAAATTAGCCTCAACTTCAGTTCAAAACAGGGTTGAATTAACATCTCTTTAACTGAAGTACCTATGGCTAAATCGTTACAGATGTGTCATGTATACATATAAAAACTACCACAATAATGCAACAACCTAGCAATTATGCCTGAAATAGCTTGCTACATGGATGCTTCAAGCCTAAAATACCCTAAAATGCCTAAAATTGTATGAGTTAACTGATCGAAATTCCGAAACAATACAAAATTCAACTTGAATCAATCGATCATTACTAAGTATACAGAACATAATATTTTTATTTACACTAAATCCATATCGTTCAGGTATTTGCGCTATTGGAAAACCGCATCAATGGAACACTGATATAAATGTTTCAAAACTGGATAATGCAATATGGGGTAGATAGATTCTCGACCGTAATTGCAGCATCATCCCACAATACATACCTAAACTCGCCAATAATCATACTAATAATCCATACTATTCCTATAGACAATATATACATATGAAATAAATAGATTGGAAACACAGAACTTTGCCTGCAATCCTATCTTCAGGCTGGTACAAACAAGGCCGTTCGCACACTAAGGCTGCAAATTGAGTTAAAAGACATGCCTAACACATTAATCCTATAAGAGAATATAGTGAATAATGAACAAAACATACAAAAATATCCCAAGCCCCCACCGCTACGAACCCCCCCCCCTCCCAATCAAGCATCGATTGAGTCAATCATACCACAACTAGATAAGAAAACACACGTATATGTACACATAAAAATATAGAAATATAATCCATACATAAATATATAATGATATATACACTCACAACGTAGCAAACGTGACACGGGAACAAATTTATAAGACAAGGAACAGGTAAGAACAAACTCACATAATCTTCCAGGAGCACATCGAACTTTCTGCCTAGGGGATCCCTACGCCCCGCCCCACCAGAAATTTGGAATAACACTAATCCTACCAGAACTGAATAAATATATATAACGAGCAACAGTTAGTGACCAATTATACTCCACTACAACCATCTACAGAAGAAAAAACCTACATGTAAATACAATGAGGATCATATATACACTAAAGAGTAAAATGTTCATAACATAAACCTTGCCAATCAAGGCCGCAAGCCTGCTTCCATCCCGCCGTTCCACTTCCGTTCCCCCCTTCCGGTCTCCCCCCCCCCTCCCTCCGTCCGTTAGCTGACTCGGGCACCAAACCAGTTCCGGTTTCCTCCGCTCCCGCCCCCCGTTTCTGCGCAAATCCCGTACGCTCGGTGAGTCAAGGTGCATGCATCGCGCCCTACCCCGATCGGCTCTTTTATCCCTATCTATAATCCTTCACTAATCTGCGTTTCGTAGTTATACTAGCTACTTATATAAAGAAACGGTAAGCATAACTCTCGAGTCTTCTCTATCAAATAACTTATACCTCCATCCGCACCTGTCATAGATCTATGTACTTTTAATAATAAACTACAAAGATGATAAATGCACCATAATGTTTGTAGAAAGTAGCTGTCATTCACTTTAAAGCGAAAATTTATGTTTAAATTAAAAAAAAAACGTATCCCTATTCAGGACCCCTTACCGTTTTCCTTGAGTAAGCCGAGCAATGTCATGAAAGCACTACTGGCATTTGGCATGAATCTACTGAAATAGGTACGCAATTTCATCAAACTCCGTTTTTTTGTGTGTTTGAGGGGCACGAATCTTCTGTGATGACTCACACATACCTTGGATTTGGTAGCGCCCTATCGCGGAAAACTTATGCCCCAAATATTCTACAGTGTTCGTTAAATATTAGCATTATCGTAATTTATTTTTCCCGCGCCTTTCTAGGCTGTCATTCCCTCTCAGAACTCTTCTAGAGGTATTGTCATGT
>SDVV010008851.1:0-17001 GCA_016164225.1 Gammarus roeselii
TGCTTTCATCACGTCCACCGCCTCTTGCACCTCTTCCCTGGTAATGTCCGCCACAAGTCTTTCTCCCAAAACTGGCATCCGAGCGCCACCACCCACAGCAACAATGTCAGCCTCTCTGTCATCCTCGACATTCAACAACTCATCAAAATACTCGGCCCACCTCTTCCGTACATCACCACTTTCCAACAACAACTGGCCATTTTCATTTTTCACTACTTCCTCGTTTCCGGTCTCTCCCCCTCTTTCCAGAACATCTTTTTGTTTTCCTCAAAATTCTGGCACAACCGTCCGGTGGTGCATCAGCGTCCCTTTTGGCTCTTCTCACCTCACCTCGCTTCTTCTATCTTTGTAGCTTTCATAAGCCACCACCGACTTCACCTGCACCACTTCTCAAACGCTCCTCTTTTCCGTGCCACCGCCAGTTCGACTTCCTCGTTCCACCACTCGCAACCTCTCCTTCTGAACCCGCCCACACGGCGCGCACCACAAGCTTTCTTCGCACATCTCAGCAACGCATCCCTTAACGCCTCCTATTCTTCCTCCACATCTCTCAGGTCCTGTCCTCTCACGTTGTTATATTCTTCCATCAACGCCTGCTGGAACTCCTCGGCTCTACTTCTCACATCCAGTTCACTCACTTTCACTACCCTTCTTTCTCCTCCCACTCATTTGTTGCCCTTCCACTCCTGCTCCACTCTTAATCTACCTTCCACCAGCAGATGGTCAGACACTCCTCCACTCTCCCTTCTCAACACTCGCACATCCAACAGCCTTCCCACCACTCTCCTCGATATCAGCACAAAATACATCAGTGCTCTCTCCACCACTGCACCAGCTAAAGGTTAATTGAAGAATAGATCAGAGTGATTGGGTTTGCTACTGCGTCAAGTCTATGTATGTCCTTCACGCAGCGAATGTCAAATGTATGCACGGGTGCCAAAGTACAATTTCCAAGGTGCTGAGGCCTTAGGGCCTAGCACTCGCCAGGGGGGAGCATGGGCGTTATCACTCAACATGCCCTGATCAAAGAGCCCCAAAAAATCGCAGTTGTTCATATGGTGCAGGGCACACAGCGCTCCAACACCTTCTAAAGGGGAAAATGAAGAAAAGACATGAAATAGGGATCCGATGCATGAGATTTACACTCGGTGTAGGGTATTTCATGCGTGTAACAGCAAGAACGGAAAATTGAAAAGGAGGAGAGTCACATAAAAAGATTGCATGAAAGCGCCTGCTCAGGTCACTACAATTTATGGGGAAAGCTCACGAAAGTGCTCTATTCAAAATGAGTAAAGAAACTGTGGTCCTTCGCGATGGAGAGTCTATCGGTAGGCAAGATAAAGCATGATAAATTCACAACAAACCAGATCTCATCAAGGTTGGTTTCTCGAAGATAGCCTAGCTGAGAAGCGACTCCGCAGCGTGTATTAGAGTGACACTCGGCAGAGTGTATTAGAAAGAGCCAGGAACCGATTCCTAAGGAAGTGGTGGTATAGACACTCCGTTTGAGTTGGGCTCTCTGCTAAGACATGGACTATTGTGAGAGTGACTTAACAGTTAACGGAGTATGAGGTTGGCGACGCCTCCATTAGGTGTCATTGCGTTAGTGTACTATGTCGAATTCTCAATTGATATAGAATTATATCAGCTTGTCGAGATTAGCTGCTCAGAGACCCAGGGTGTAAGTGCGTCTTTGAACGTGCGAAATTAATTTCTTTTAGGAACATCCGACCACTCCAGGTTCCATTTATTACGCACAGCTTTTTTAATTGCTGTGTATAAGGCTTTATATGGAAGTGGACGCTGTTCTGCTAAGCCAGGCGCCGCTGCAGCTCTTCGCGCCACTTCGTCCGCTGCTCTTTGTCCACAACCCCAGTGGCCCAGAACCCAGCACAAACAAACGTTCTTCTTCCTTTATTATAATCGTAGAAACCAGCGCAAGATTGCTGTTACATTAGGTTGGCAATTGTTGAAGGTCTCCAGGGTTTGAAGCGCGTTAAGCAAATCACTAATGAATGAGATATTGACATCTGGAAGAGTATCGGATGCTAAGAAGGCGTCGGTAATGGCTGCGAGTTTAGCAGTTAAGACTGACGCTGATGACGGAAGTCTCCTAACGATGACGCGCCCGGGAGTACCGCTGCACAGCCCACAGCATCGTCGTCTTTTGATTCATCAATGAAGATGTCTCCGCATGAGCTATAAAAAAAAGCTTGAAGATTTCCGAGTGCAACATCTGCCTTTTGACCAGTAAGATATTGAGTGCAAAATCATATTTTCTCGTATACGCCTGACGGGAACTGCATCTCGCGGGATAGGGTCCACCAAGATAGTGAGAAGTTCAATGCGCTGTGAGGTGCTCAAGGGGGAAGCCAGATTGGGAGGGAGCTGTCAGATTAAGGTACATTTAGGGGATGTAAGGCGAGCGAGAATATGGCAATAGAGTTGGATGTCGATTTGTTCCCGTCGCAGGGCAGACCTAGGCTCACCGCCACCCCTTCCGACGACACGGGCCGTGGGGACGAGCAATCCTAACTTTTCAACAAGATTATTGCAATCCCTAAATGTCAGCACTCTCCAGTGGTGGCAGACTGACTCTCCGATATCAAAGATGATCCGCACATAAAGTCACACCGGTTCAACACTGAAAAGAGCAGGTTGTTTAAACTCTTTCAACTGCACGACTTCTGTTCCAGTGTACACACAGTATCAACTGCATCAAGTTCTAGCACTTGTTGACAGATAAAAAGTTGGTCCCGCGAGGTTCAATGGTGCAGCGCTGAAGCGAGAAGAACAATTTTGGACATGTATAATCAGAGAGGCCGCCGTGGCCGAGTGGTTAGCGTATCCGACTGCAGTGTCAGCCTCTGGTGCTGCATGTCGCGAGTTCGAGCCTCGGCAGGGACACGGCGGTCTTGTGGCGGGGAGATTGGGGGCCTCCCCCCTCTGTGTCTGCCTAACTTAGCCACCCCCCTGACTAGGGGGAAACGGCTGTATGTCTATACATCTATACATAATCAGAGTTGGCATAAGTAGGTGCTACTTGGATCACTTGCATTATAACATTAACGGGTCATTACCTGAAGTACCGCGGCGAGCAAAAATTTGTTTATGGTTAGTCTGTAACCGAACAAACAAATTCGACTTTCCCCAGGTGGAATTTAACTTCATAGAAAATTTTCTTACAGTACTATGTGTGGACAAAGCCTCTTCATGCGTAATATTAATCAAATTTCCGATGAGTTCAAATATAGAACGGAAAATAGGCATTGAAGATTTCACTTTGTTTTAAATCATAAACGAATTTCGCTCGCTACTGTACCTCTATATAAAGGTTACCAATAGGTCAGCCTCTTGTTAGGCAACATACCTAACAAAATGCTAACCTCTTGTTAGGTATGTTATATTGTATCTGGATCACGACTCCCCCCTCCCCCCGAGATTGTGGGGAGACCTATAGGCATAAGGTCTATAGGCCGCATTGCTAGAGCGCTGAAGCAATAGAAATTATGATAAAAACACATTCTTCACTTATCACCGCTAAACAAATTGCTCAGGTCTCAAGAACCCCATTAATGGTTAAACTCTACCACCGTTAAATAAGGTTAGAGTGACCGGAATTTTTAGTGCGATTCTAACACCGCGGCAGCCCCCACCTCCGTGGCTGAGCCGTAGAGGTCCACAAGAACAAGCGGGTTGGGTGGGATGTTCTTAGCAGCCACCCCACAGTCCGCGCCGTTAACAAAAAGCCTAAGACGTGCCTCAGCATCGATCAGCAGTCCAAGGACGTTGCCCGCTACCAGGGTGGCCAGACCAGGTCCATACGCGGCACACACCTGAGGGAGGAAAGCGCGAGGTCAGCTCAGACATTTATTTGAAATCAAGATTACAAAACATTTAGGCAATAAAACTTCCGATCAAACAAAGCATTTACAGTAAGGACTAATCTGACAGTGAAAACTTTAAGCTACACAGTTGCAAAAATTGTCAGCATATGTCCTCGAAATGTGGACAACAGTATCGGACAATCGGCTTTGAAAATGAGAATAAGTGAGTAACAACGATTATCAGATACTGATACAGACACTAGGCCGCAATCCCCCAGCAAGGGAGATGGCCGACGGCAGGGCGCACCTCACACTCGCACACCTTGGCTCTTTAGCGCTAAAGGGTCCAGCAGGGGACCCCGCAAGACACCCTCCGGGTCATGAGTGCGGTTCGAGGTCAGTGTCAGCAGCAGGGCCCGACAGCGTGACTGGTTTACCCCTGCTGCGTCATGATGACCGGGCCCCCCCCCCCCCCGCCCACGACCATACCGTCTCTCAACGATATGCCTAGGGCGGGCAAGCATATCAGGGCAGCGTCAAAACTCATCCGTTCACTATCTTTCTCCATTCACGCCGATCCAGTGCACGCTCTCTCGCTACCTCCACACTCACGTCTCTCCTTCCTAACGCCTGCTTCCCACCATCCATCCACCCAAACTTCGGTCTCCCTCTAGGCCTACGTTCACTCGCCTTTGACTCGAAAACCTTTTCACCCATTTCCCTTCATCCATTCTCACCATGTGCTCGAACCATCTCAGAACACGCGAATCAACTCTGTCCTCTAACTTCTTCACCATCCTCGTTCTGATGCAAGCCACGTTGTTAGTGAACCTCTCTCTCAGCGACACTCCAGCCATGCTCCTCAAACATTTCATCTCTAAAACATTCAACCTTCTTCTCGCCTCTGCTCTCACCCCCAAGATAACGACACCCTCATACAGCCCTCTCTTTGCTTCCATCCCCAACGTCCTGCAGTTCATTACGCTCTTCAGTGCACCCAACACTTTACACCCCTCCTCCACTAGCGACTTCACCTCAGTTTCCACTAACTCAGTCTTCTCCACATGGGAGCCCAGATACTTGACACACTGAACTTCTTCCAACAACTCTCCATTTAGGAGGACACTAATTCTGCTCGCATCAGCAGTCCTCGAGCATCTCATCACTTTACTTTTACCCACGTTCACTCGAGGCTTCCTCCTCTCACACACTCAGACACTAGCCTACATAGCTTCTCCTCTGAATCCGCAACCAGGACCGCATCATCCGCAAATAGCAACTGGCTTAACTGCCAACTCCACCCATTCGCTTCCAACAGCTCCAAGCCACGACCCAGCACACTCGCGTTCACCTCCCTGATCACTCCACCCACATAGATATTGAACAGCCAGGGAGACATCACGCAGCCTTGTATCAGTCCCACTTTCACTGAAAACCAGTTACTCACCTCGCTTCCCACTCTAACACATGCTCGGCTACCAACATAGAAACTCTGCACCGCTTTCAACAGATGTCCGCCTACTACATACAAACGCAATACACTCAACAACGCTTCCCTGTCAATCCTGTCGTATGCCTTCTCCAGGTCCATGAAAGCCCAGAACACGTCCTTTCCCTTACCATGGTACTTCTCACAGACCTGTTTTACTACAAAAATCTGATCAGCGTACCCTCCACCACTCCTAAAATCACACTGTTCTTCTCCAATTGCGCAGTCCGTACAGTCTCTAATCCTTTTGATCAGCACTCTCCCGAAAAACTTACCAACCACACTCAACAGACTGATACCTCTTGAGTTGCAGCATTCATTTTCATCTCCTTTGCCTTTATACAGCGGAACAATGCAGGCACTGCGGCCCTAAATAGGTACCACGCCTGCCACAAAACACAAGTTCAGTAACCTCACCAACCATTCGACAATCGTTACTCCACCCTTCTTCAGGCACTCGGTCGCAACGCCATCCAAACCTGGGGCTTTCCCTGCTTTCATCACGTCCACTGCCTCCTGCACCTCTTTCCTGGTGATGTCCGCCACAAGTCTCTCTACCAAAATTGGCATTCGAGCACCACGATCCACTGCAACAATGTCAGCCTCTCGGTCATCCTCGACATTCAGCAACTGATCAAAATACTCGGCCCACCTCTTCCGTACATTACCACTTTCCAACAACAACTAACCGTTTTCATCTTTCCCCACTTCTGGCATCCGAGCACCACGGTCCACTGCAACAATGTCAGCCTCTCTGTCATCCTCGACATTCAACAACTGATCAAAATACTCGGACCACCTCTTCCGTACATTACCACTTTTCAACAACAACTGTAGTCGATGGTGGCCTCCATATGCCACCACCGACTTCACCTGCAACCACTCCTCAAACGCTCCTCTTTTTCGTGCCACCGCCAGTTTAACCTCCACGTTCCACCACTCGTAACCTTTCCTTCCGCACACGCCCACATGGCACGCACCAGACACATTCTTTGCAAGTCTCAGCAACGCATCTCTTAACCTCTCCCATTCTTCCTCCACATCTCTCAGGTCCTGTCCTCTCACGTTGTCATATTCTTCTCTCAACGCCTGTTGGAACTCCTCAGCTCTGCTTCTCACATTCGGTTCATTCACTTTCACTACCTCTCTTCCTCCTCCCACTCTTTTGTTGCTATTCCACCTCTGCCCCGTCCTTAATGTTCCTTCCACCAGTAGATGATCAGACACTCCTCCATCCTCCTCTCTCAACACCCGCACATCCAGCAGCCTCCCCACCACTCTCCTCAATATCAGCACAAAATCCATCAGCGCTCTCTGCACCACGGGCCATCCTTACACATGGGTACTTGTGGATATCTCGCTTCTTGAACAAACTGTTCCCAACCACCAACTCCTGGTCCATACACAGACCTATCAGGTTTTCTCCACTGTCATTTCTACCGAAAACGCCATACCTTCCTATCACATTTTTCACAACTGCATCTCCAACTTTCGCATTAAGGTCACCCAGTACAATTCCAGTGAATTGACCTCCAAAACTTTCAACACACTCACTCAGCCCAGTCCAGAATGGCTCCCTCTCCTCCTCACTCCTCTCGCTACGTGGACCATATGCACTCACAAATACCAATTTTTCTACGGCTAACTTAACTTTCACCCACATCAATCTTGAGGACACCTCCTTCCACTCGGTAACGCTACTAGCTAACCGATCACTCAATTTCAAAACAACACCTCCTCGTGCCCAACCTTCCTCCACACCAGAATTTTTTCCTGTTTTCTCTCTTACCTTTCAATTTTGTCTCACTCAGCGCCAACACATCAAATTTCCTCCTCACAAACATCTCACCAATCTCCTTCCTCTTTACATCATTCGTACTACAGCCACGCACATTCAGCGACCCTAACAATAGGGTTCGGAGAGGCGTGAGCCTCTCCTCCCACCGCCCGTCTTGTCGTCTTAGAGGAAGAGTTTTACAGAGAAAAGGATTCCTAGCCCCTTTGCGCCGCCCTTTTCAGTTGCTTTCACGATACGCAGGGGTTACGGTAGCACGATTCTACTCCCGCCTACGGGGCGCTCTTCTAGTCACCTTCTACGACACGCGGTGGATACGGTAGCAAGATTTTAGTTCTCCGGCTACTAGGCGGAGAGCTAGATAATTAAAAAATTATTCAAAAAAAAAAAACTTATCAGCAATTCCAATCAACATGAGTAAAAAGACCAAAGCTAGAATCATCTCATGGAAGACGTTAAGATATTTTTTGATGGATATAATGTAAGTTTCATGTCCGTGGTGGTTTCACTTGTTCAGCTGATGTACCAGCCGCCCTATCCTCACTCGAGCTTTCTGCCCACCTTGTCCATTTTGTGGTATACTTCACTGCCGGTGATGATGAAGCAGTTATAGCGCGGGTCAGCAAGCAGTTGGTTGGCCGTCCTAGGCATGACGTCAGGCAGCGTCACACCTCCGCACAGTATGCCTAGGGACACTCCCCCTGATACCTCAGGGTTGGTTCCGCCCAAAACAACCTGGTGGTATGGAAATTCTTCATAAAATAGTTCTAGATAGTCACTCAAGAGAGCTATAAATATCAACAGGAAACAAGCTATCAAAACGTTTCAAAAACAAGATACTTATAAACAGTCATCAATATTTTAGGAACATTATATTAGGTCATATCATATATGGTTAAGAACTGCTATGACAGTTATTTACCGATCAATCCCTAATTGTAAGAGAAGTACGCACCCTAAACATGGTGTTCCTGGCGAGTGGTCTGGTGGTGCAAAGCAGTCCCTGGTCGAAGCCAGTCTTCCTGGAGGCGTGTGACCGGTCACTGGAGAGCTGCACATTCCTACCATGCTTCTCGCTGAACTGAAACACAGTCCTTGTGCTGTACCTGAGGCCACCTGATGCACCTCCAGCAGAAGCGTTGATCCCCATCCCGTCTACAGGAGCAGTGGACCGAGACCTTGCCCCTTCCAATCTTGCATTCGTTGAGCAAACACCTGCGGGAGCCGCTGCTGAGGAAGCGTTGATGGTAGGAGCTGCATCAACCCCTAATCTAGTGTCGAGAGGCTCCCTTGCTCCGAGTGTTGCAGTAGGAGTAGCTGTAGGGGGTGCTTCTCCGATCGTTAAACTCGACCTTCTTGGCTGAGTAGTGGACAGCTCAAGCGAGTCTTGGGATACAGCTCCCATGGTGGCCGTTGTGGCAACGCACACCTGTTGAGCGGTGGCGGCGACCGTTGCTCCCGCTGCGGAGTTCTCACCCTCGATGGTAGGAGACTCCTCGATGACAAACGAAGAAGTTTCAACGGCGACGCAGCTGCCATGTAGTTCCACGACGCCGTGCACGTCGCGATCCGAAGGAATGCCCGTGGCAGCGACGCCGTAATCCACTTCGTTTATGAGCAATCTGAAGCAGCCATCAGATGTTCTTTTCACGCCAACCGTGTCTCCAACGACGAGTTTCGACAAGTGTGGGCAGTAATTATACTTGACAACATTGATGCTCCAAGAACTATCCATATTACCAAGGCGATTACACAAATTTTTACCATTACTTTCAAGAGCGATATTATTACTGTTAACACTATTGAAATGATTAAGAATAAGGTTCGGTGTAAATGGCTCGTGACTGAAACCAGTAACCGTGTCGCTATAGGATCCAGCAGAAGTATTGCCTGCTGCCGTGTGGTGGTGTAACCGTGTAATAGGCGGTCTGACCATGTTAGAGTTGCGGAAAACGGTCGAGCCCCCAATCCACCAAGTATCGGAGGGAGGCACGGGGTGCATCATAGAAAGAGAGGGGGGCAGAAAATGAAGAGAACGATTGGGAAGGAGTGGCAAAGTCGTCAGCCCAATACGCAAGCTGCCCTGCAGCGTCAGATCAAGACGGGTCACCCTCACCTCAAAAAGCTCTCCGCATGTAAGCGGTGTGTTGGTGAAGGCCAGCGAGGAGGGGGCGTGAAGGCCAGCGGTGTCTGTGGCGCAGGTACGATGAGCGCGACTGCGGTCGCCACTGACCGCCACCAGACTGCCATGGCAGTAGCTGAACCGGTGGCGCACCTCCTCCCTTGCTAGAGGTTCAGCCTTGTCGCTACGCTGCTGACGAGGCTGCACGAGGCGCCGACCAGTGGCCTCCCACCCGCAAGCACCCTCTAGCGGGTGCTGCTGAGCGGCTAAGCTACTGTGTTCGGCGCTCACGGGGTTGTGAACTATGGACACCTGCGAGCATTTGCCGTATAAGTCCACCACTGCCCACAAACCAGAGGGCAGGTTGGTGCAGGCCACGCCTTTGTCCACACCGTTAACATAGTAGTGAAGTGTTGCGTCAGCATGTCTCATCATGCCAATTCGGGTGCCCACGGGAAGACTATCAAGGTCGCATGCGTAGTTGTTCTTGATGGTGCCACCGTTCATCATGACCGAGCAGCCACTGAGCATCCATGTGTCATAGTCTATGTCTGTCATGGTGCTAGGGAACTCAATGTCCTCGGGAGGGATAGCGGTTACCCCTGCCTCCAACGAGCCAGACCAGCGGTCTACTTCGCGCTCTATCATTACTTCAAACATCTCGCCCTCGTGTAGCTGTCTGCTGCTCATCACGATAGCGTCGTTGAACTCCGCGTCCGCATGAGGGCGCTCCGCTCCTACCCCACCGTTGATGATACGAGCGTTGCGGCCGTGGAGGGGGTGGAAACGCAGGTCACAGTAAATCGTGTTCTGTGCCCTAGCAGTATTCTGCAAAAGTGGCTGGTTGAGCCCATCCGATCCTCCGTGATGAGGACCTCTCTCGATGTGCTGCGACTGATGTTGCTGCTGCTGTGCAACAGCAGCAAACATATTCCCTCCTCCGCCTTGAATTATGGGTCCTCCTGTCGTTAACCCACAGCCCATCAATCCCAATCCTCCCATGGGTGCCTCTCTATCCTGTGCGGCGAGCCCCACTCCACCTCCTCGTCCAGAATCCCCGTTGGCCGCGAGGTTGCTCCCCTCTCCGCAACTGCCCGTCTCCTGGTGCTGCACAATGGTGGCCTGCGCTGCCTGCCCGTACAGGTCTACTACGCCGTACACGCCGTCAGGCACCTCCGTGGCGGCCGTTCCCTGATCCACGCCGTTCACGAAAAAGTGCACGGAACCGTCAGACTTACGGAGCACGCCAACCCGGTCCCCTACCCTGAGTCTGTCGAGGTTGAGGCCGTACTCGTCTATGACCGTGGTGCCGTTGTGCATGACACCGTTGCCAGTCATCATCCACGTCCCCGATCTGACGTTGGTCATGGTGGAGGGGTAATCGAGATTTTGCGGCGAGTGGCTGGTCACGCCTATTTCCAGTGAGCCCGCCCACTTGGCGACGCACTTATCAAGGCGCACCTCAAGTAGCTCCTCGGGTTGCATGGGGCGGCTAGTGAGCACGACGCCGTGATTGAAATCCTCGTTGGCACGTGGTCGATGAGCCGTCAGTCCTCCGTTTATCACTTCGGCCGAGCGGCCGCACTTGGCACTGAAGAGCAGCAGTTGGTCGCAGGCTGTCACGATAGCTGGGGGGGCGTCCGAAGTAATGGCGAGAGGCGAAGCTTCAAGCTCTTCCTCCCCCTCGTCGCCAGACTCTGCCCTTGCATTAGCCTGCAGCCGCGTGCGAAGGTTGTGCTGCTCGCGGTCATCATCAGGGTCCGCTAGCGTCACCTTGACCGTCATGCCGTAGAGGTCTACGACACACCAGACTGGAGAGGGTACGTCAGTAGAGGCAATGCCCTGCTCCAAGCCATTGATGTAGTAGTGAAGGGTACCATCAGAACGGATCATCATGCCGATACGATCGCCCTCCCTCAACTCGTCCAGGTTAAAGTCTCCGTACTGGCGCAACATGCCTTTCCCATTACGCAGGATGCCGGTCCCGCTCATCATGGTGGTGCCGGAACGCAGGTTGGTCATAGTGGCGGGGAAGTCCAGCTGAGTGGGGTCGTGGGTGGTGATGCCGACCTCAATGCTGCCGGACCACTTGCTCACCTGCCTATCGATACGAATCTCAAACAGCTCGTTCTCTCTGAGCGCACGATTGCTCATTACGACCCCGTTGTTGAACTCGTCGAAAGGTAGCCGTCTCTCGGCAGTGCGGCCGTTGTTGGAGAGACGGACGAGCAGGCCGCACTTCTCGTGGAACCTCAAGCGGTCGACAGGCGCACTCGTGGAGCGTGGCAGAATGGAGGGGGCAGGAGGAGTTGCGTCACGGTTATTACCGCCAGGATCATTATTATGAGCACTGGTGTTATTATTTCTTGCTCCACCACCGTTAGCACCCCCATCACCATTCGTGAAGTTGTTAGCTGCAGCGTCGGTGTCGTTGTGGCTAGTATTGTTGTTAGGAGGCGCTGTATTATCATTACGACTAGCTGCATCGGTGTCAGCATTGCTGATCTCGCCAGTACAATTCCCCGACGGATTCGAGCGGTTTGTATCCACTTTATCGTTGATAGAGTTAGAATCATTTTCATGCTCATCCAAGTTATAGAAAGTAGATCCTGACACAGCTGCACCTGCTTCCTCCAAGTCAGTCAACTGAGCACGATCGTTATCGGGATAATTTAAGGACTCATTCAATGTTCCATCGCAGCCTGTACCGCCGTCCCCCCCTCCACTCAGGTTATCCAATGCTGCTAGAGCATTTCCACTAGCCTCTAAAACATCCCTAAGGAAGGCCGCACTTCTTGCCGCTCTATCATTGAGGCTATCATCATTGTCAGCGGTACCGCAGCCTCCGTCAGATGAGGAGATCGTACCGTCAGCTGCTCCGCCATTTGTCCTCGATCTTCTACCACACCGGTAGGGACTGGAGCTGCTGCTCACAGAGTTGGTCCTTCTATTTCCGCTGCAACTTCTACGAGCAACACCTCCTGCCGATGACGAGGACAGGCTCCCGCCGCCACTACTGGCAACAAGCGCACGCCCTCTGTTGACGCAGTCCCGCCTGTTGCACGGGTACTCGCACGAACTTAGCACCGGCCACCTATTCGAGTCCATAGGATGCCCGCAGTTAGAAACGTGGTTTGTGGCACCCCCCACTACAGCCGTGGCAGTAGTGGGTGCTGGCAGCATTGCTGCTGCAGTGGCAGCAGCTGACGCACCAGCGTACCCGACAGCAAGTGCCGATGCAATTCCTATGACACCACTGCGCGATGCGTTGTTGGCTCCAGCACAACCGAGACTGGTACGACTGTTGATGCTGTCGGAATTGCCTCGAAAGGTGCTCGTATTAGAAGAGGAAGGCTGATCACGATCGGAAGATGTTTGATTCCCAGACTGACGGATGGTATTGATGGTGTTATTGATGAATGAGCTGTTGAAGCCGTACCGATTATTCAAACGAATTTTATTGTTGGTGACATCAGCATCAACTTCCTCTTCTGCAACAACGTCAGTGTCATCGCCATCAGCATTGGATGTCACTGAAGTAACAGTAGCACTGGAACTTCTATCAGAAAGAGCACTAGCAACATTACCACCTGTTGTGTCATTGAGACTTCGAGCTCCAATATTGGCGGCGGAAGCACATGCGCGATCAGCGTCGCCAATCAGGTTCTCCATGGTAACGTTTAGCAGGCGGCACAAATTCTCAGTGTTTGACAGGATAATGTTGCTGTCTTTGGCAGCTAGAGTCAATCTCGAGGTAACACCGGAGCTTGTGCTAGGAATCGCAGCACCTGAAAGCCCTCGCCGAGACGGACGACTGACGTGGTGACGCTGAAGACTTTTCTCGTTGCCTTTATCAGCAGCATCGTCGTCATCATCATCTTCCTCATCGTCTTCATTATCATCCGAACTTTGATCGTCCAGTGGGCGACTGTTGTCATCACAGCTTCTAATGGCTCGGTTCCTTGCTTCAGCTGTGACACGAGGACTTGTTCTACCGACATAGCTCTGCGGTAAACGGTCAATGCCTTGACTTTCATTCTCCTCCAAGGGAAGGCAGTTATCTGAGGACTCCTCAACACTGCCAGCAGCAGCATCATCCCTTTCTCGCACGCTGTTGTTGAGGGCGGTGCTATTGTCGGCCAATACGGCTGATAGCAAAAAGGGACGACGGTCGTCAACAACAGGAGATGGGTCTCTGTCCCCACCCTCTTCTCCATTGGGTGTGGCGTCCAGCAGGTCCTGCTGTGGGGAGCTGGTAGCTCGAGGTGGAGGAGGTGGAGCACAGTTATCTGGAGGCGTTGATTCCAGAGGCGGCAGGAAACAATCATCATCAGATCCTCCCATGGTGTCACCATTACGAAATCCATTAACAGGCTCCTGTTGAGTGATAGGCAACAGGACGTTGTCCAACACCCTACCTCCTTCATCTTCCCCAGCTCCCGACTCAGGCGTCGCTGCAGAATTGTCAACATCCTCCTGAGTATCGTCCCTGAGCAACGGGCCATTGCCGCTGATCGTGGTGCTGGCTAAGATCAGTTCCCTGTTACGCTGGTGGTGCTGCTCCCTCTTAACGTTTGCTGAAGCCAATAAAGGAACACCCCCATTGCTGTTGCAGCTGTTGTTGTTGTTGGCATGATTGTTGCAGCACTCAGACACAGATACAGAGCCAGACAGCTCACTGGGGGAATCCACTTCCAGTGTATCTAAGTGAAAAAATAATGGTTCAGAGACACTTATGTTATTAGCTAGCAATTGATATAACAAGATGCCTGACACATTGATTCAGAAAAAAAAAATCTGAATAGCAAGTTCAAAACAAGCTTTGCCTCTTTATGAATCAACTATGTTAAATCTTCTTTATATAATCATATTAATACTTGATCTGATAACCATGTCAGACATGACCATTTATTTAGGATTGCAAACAACAAAATAGCTGGAGATTTGCTAACATGACCACCATAGCTAACAACTCACTTGAGTCTGGAGTGTGAGTTGGATGCGTGAGTGTGATCTGGGCACACTTTCCATACATGTCAACCACGGCGTAGAGTAAAGGAGGCAACCCCATAGCAGCAATGCCCTGACTCTCGCCATTCACATAGAACTCCAATTCTCCCTAAAACATATAAATAGTCAGTAATGAAGTGAAATCAAATTGTTAGCTATTTTGAGAAATGATGGGTGTGAGAAAAATATACTAAAAAATACATTAATATCCAGGTTCTCAACACAAAAGAAGAAATGCATTGTAGCTGAAATATAGCAGTTAACATTATTCCTCTACACATTACACATATGAGAACAGCTATGGGAGAAAAGAGAAAATAGTTAATTAAAATAACATGAAAGTGGCATTCCCTAACAAAACCAAGCTTGGGACTCAACCTTGAAGAACACTAGCCAAATTCACTGAGTGGTAACTAAATCTACAAGAATAACAAAAAATAACAAAATGATATACCTAGCCACTCCACTATGACTTGCCGGTTGGCTACCTAGCTATAGTTATTTTATGGGAGTTTCCCATTTGCTCACATGAGGGTTTGCATTACCAAAGATTAGCCAGATGAAGTTACATTGAATAATGGCAACCTGAACATCTTGAGTGATAGCTAGTTCGGTATTCACTCTAGACATTTTTTTTTTGTGTCAAATTTCACGTGGCTACATGATGTTTTAATGCAGATTACTCTTTTAAGATACAGATACAGATACAGACACTAGGTTCAAATCCCCCAGCAAGGGGGTGGCCGACGGCAAGGCGTACCTCACACTCTCATAAGTCACACTCGCACACCTTAGCTCTTTAGCGCAATAGGGTCCAGCCGGGGACCCCGCAACACACCCTTCGGGTCATGGGTGCGGTTAGAAGTCAGTGTCGGCAGCAAGGCCCGACAGCGTGACTGGTTTACCCCTGCCGCGTCATAATGACCGCCCCCCCCTCCGCCCACGACCATCTTGTCTCTCAACGATATGCCTAGGGCGGGAAAGCACATGAGGGCAGAGTCAAAACTCATCCGTTCACCATCATTCTCCACTCACCCCTATCCAGTGCACGCTTTCTCGCTACCTCCATACTCACGTCTCTTCTTCCTAACGCCTATTTCACACCATTCATCCACCCAAACTTTGGTTCTATCTCTAGGCCAACGTCCACTCGCCTTTGACTTCAACATCTTTTTCACCAATCACCCGCCATCCATCCTCACCATGTGCCCGAACCATCACAGAACACGCAAATCCACTCTGTCCTCTAACTTCTTCACCATCCCCGTTTTGATGTGAATCACGTCGTTAGTGAGCCTATATTTCATCTCGAAAACATTCAACCTTCTTCTCTCTTCTGCTCCCAGGTCTCATCTCCGTACAGCACAGTTGGCACAACTGCACCCTCAAACAGCCCTCTCTTTGCTTTCATCCCCAACATCCTGCAGCTCATTACACTCTTCAGTGCACTCGACACTGTACACCCCTCCTTCACTCGCGACTTCACCTCAGTTTCCACTAATTCAGTCTTCTTCACATGGGAGCCCAGATACTTAAAACACTAAACTTCTACCAGAACTCTCCATTTAGGAGGACACAATTTCTGCTTGCATCGACAGTCCTCGAGCATCTCATTACTTTACTTCTACCCACGTTCACTCGAAGCTTCCCCCTCTCACCTACTGTACCAAACTCAGACACTAGTCAACATAGCTACTCCTCCGAATCCGCAACCAGGGCCGTATCATCCACAAATAGCAACTGGCTCAGCTGCCAACTCCACCCATTCGCTTTCAACAGCTCCAAGCTACAACCCAGCACACTCGCGTTCACCTCCCTGACCACTCCATCCAAATAGATATTGAGCAGCCACGGAGACATCATGCAGCCTGCAGCCTTGTCTCAGTCACACTTTCACTGAGAACCAATCACTCCCCTTTCTTCCCACTCTGACACATGCTTGGCTGCAAACATAGCAACTCTGCACTGCTTTCAACAAATGTCCGCCCATTCCATACAAACGCAACACCCTCCACAGCGCTTCTTTGTCAATTCTGTTGTAAGCCTTCTCCAGATCCATGAAAGCCCAGAACACGTCCTCTCCCTTTGCAAGGTACTCATCACAGACCTGTCTCACAGCAAAATACTGATCGGCGCACCATCTACCACAAAACCACACTGTTCCTCTCCAATTGCGCAGTTCGTACAATCTCTAATCTTTTTGATCAGCACTCCCCCATACAACATACCAAAAACACTTAACAGACTGATACCTCTCAAGCTGCAGCATTAAGTTTTATTTCCTTTGCCCTTATACAGCGGAACAATGCAGGCACTGTGCCACTCAATTGGTACCACGCCTGCCACAAAACACAAGTTCAGTAACCTCACCAACCATTCAACAATCGTTACTACACCTTTTTTCCGGCACTTGGTCACAATGCCATCCAAGCCAAATGCTTTCCCTGCTTTCATCACCTCCACTGCCTCCTGCACCTCTTCTCCGGTAATGTCTGCCACAAGTCTCTCTCCCAAAACTGGCATCCAAGCACAGACCCTTCAAAATATTCTAAGCCATTACCCAATAGCTCACATTACCCAATAGCTCACGGCGTCCTGGCTTTGGATTTGTCTGCTTTTTGCTGTGGCGCTGGAGTGGTGGGTTGTGGTGCGTGTTTGTGTGTGGGTGTGTGTTTGTGCCTGTCCTGATGTGTTGCTTCTTTGTTGTACAGTGTGCTGTTCTGGAATTTGTTTGTTGATTTTTTTTTTTTTTTTTTTT